>JAGSMR010000027.1:1107500-1165000 GCA_029286605.1 Sericinus montela
GGTTGTGTATTAGCAAATAGTTGTAATTTTGCTACCTTAGTATTTTTGAAGCTTAAGCTTCAAAAATACCTTAAGCTTCAAAAATACTAAGTATAATTTATCTGCCTTATTACAACTTGTTGTTTATTTCTGAAATAGTTGATTGCTATTTATTACGTTCATACAATGGCATACACACTGTAATACATGTTACTGTTTGTATAATATATGGGTTTATGAGAAATTTAAAAGCATGTTCTTGTTCGAAATTCTCCTGGGAGATTTTTCGAAACTACAAAATAAAAATAAAATATCTTCACGCAATTCCCAATACAGGGGCAGACAGAGGTCTAGTCTAGACAATTAAGTCCCTTCGACCCACCTTCCACCGAAGATAATAAAATTATTGAAAAACCCATTAGTACGAGCCTGCCACCTGGGGATCGACCTCGGGTCTCTAGACTCGAAATCCGGACCACCCAATCACGCGGCTATCGTGGCTTCGAAACTACACTAGAAAAACTACAAAGAAAATTTTGCTACGGCATTAAATAATAAATATATAATTTATTTAAATTCTCCACGCAATTCCCAATACAGGGGTAAACAGAGGTTTAGTCTAGACAATTCATTCCCTTCGACACACCTTCCACCGAAGATATTTTCGGGTCGACATGACAGGTGGTGAGCCTGTCGCCGTCTTTATGTCCTAGCCAACGATATAATTCGTACATAAGTTTTGAAAAAAAAAAACCATTGTTACGTGTCATGAGGATCGAACTCGGATCTCTTGACTCCAGTTCCACCACAATCACTCGGCTATCGTGATTTACCTACCGTATTAATTTTGCATATTATATAGTTTTAAATCTAAAATTGACGCTACAATTGTACGCTTTTTTACCTAATTGCGCGTCTCCACTTCTTTAATGAATTAATCTATTATCCGACAGGTGTTCGTTATCCAAGCATAAAGTTGTGTTAACATTTTCAAATGTCACGGTGTCTGTTTAAGACCTACTTTGGATCCATTTATCTTTGATAAAATTTCAACACCTATTAAATTTATGTTTCTCTTAATGTGACTAACGAACTAAAAAATGAAGCTGATAGAGCTGCCTGGAGAATTTTGTAAACATATTAAATTTACGATTTTAAACGGTGTGCCTATTGTTCTTTTTCACAATTGTAAATAATAAAAAGTGGCGATACGCGTAAATAACAGCTGGCAGGCGATGGAAGTATATTATAAACTGTTTTTTTTTACATATTACTTTTATATATACTACAAACAACAACCATATTACAACAAAACATCTAACGACTGTTACAGAGTGATAATTTTTGAAGTCGTACGAAAAAAATCAAACACCTCAAAAATTACCAAACGTACTTTGAGTATAAATTAGTTAACTTTTATTTCTTAGAAGGTTGAGGTGACCGTAAACAAACTTGTGAAAATCCACAATGTGGAATTGTTTTGCGAAAAAATACTATTACATTTTCTAGAATATTATTTATGTTATTAGATTAAGAATATTGATATTGCATCGCATGCATGTGTGACATTACTGTTTCCTGCGACTTTTTCCGCATGACCGACGGCATTTGCGTAATACCGTGATAGTTCTGCTAAAATACGATAAATTTATAACACGTAGGTACTCACTTACTGCTGCATTCGGTGAAAAGTTACAGTTTACAAAAGAATTTAAAAAAATCGTCCCGAATTAAAAAAAATTAAAAAAATTTTAAAAAATATTTGCATCGTATGTATTATTCTTCTTTGTCTTTCTATTAAGGATCTTTGTCATACGTGATTTGTCTCAATTTGCTTCTGTCCTGCGCCAGATCAAAAGATCATTATAGAGTTTCTGCTATTCCGTGTAAGCGTACTTAATGTTCAGGACGTAGAGAAGTGTGACGTTTTTTGATGTTGAGCTGCTTCTCATGGCTGTCTTTAGTTTCTTTAACATTCGTCTAAGCCATGTAACAAAGGTCTTTTGCTCTTTCGACTTTTGGGGCACCAGGATTTAGCTACGTACAAAAAAGTAGAAAATACTAAAGAAAGCAGAAGACGTACTTTAGTAGCTCGACTTTGGCTTGGGAATCGAACATATTTCATTCGTTTTAAAAAAAGCGCCATAGCCACAAAGCTTTCATAGCTCTATAATAAATTTTATTTATTTACAGAGACAAGCAGTTAAGTAGATTGAAAAACAGAATCGACGAAGCGCAAATAAATCGTAAAATCTCTAAGAACTTGTAGTCACTTGTGTTTTTTTTGAAGGCGAATAAGAAAAATACAGCTTTGAATTGAAAACGGATGATTGCCTCCAAAAGAAAATAGAAACTTACTCCCAGCTACAAATTGTTGCGAGGAAACGTAGGCTTTGGTGCTCATTTCGTGTTAAAATATAACATTTCTCAAACTGCCAGTCACGGAACGTTATTCCTCAATCAATTCCCATTGTAGCGCGAAATGCGACACCCTTAAAATTTATCCAGCGGGCTAAAGTAAACTTTAAAAAATGGTATCAAATGCGATTTTTATTTACGTTGAATTATATTACAGTGATGGTGAATATAATTTTTCTCTAGTGTGATTCTTACACTGAATTGCAACGGGAAAACTCAATGTGTCAACTTGTTTCCGCTGTAGAGGGAACTGGTGACAGATACTCCTGCGTAGAAGCAGTTCAGATAAAACTGTTTGCCTTATATATTATTGAACTTTTAAAAGTTATAAATATGTGTCAGTCTTTTAAATGTAATAATACTGTATTTGAATAAATTTATATTTATAAATTGAAATAAAAAACATTTTCCAAATCAAATCATTTTTTCATATTAGAAAATACGTACAAGTACCAAATATTACATCTATCGATTTTCCTTTTTTAATCTACTTCCGTTTTATAACAAGATTCCTGGAACAGAGAAAAAACAAGCAAAAGAAATTCTGTACGTCTTCTTTTTGTGGAATATTTTTTAAAGGGGATACAATATTGAATATTGAATAATTACAAATATCATGGGAGCGATGAACTTATTCTCAGAGGTAGCTATCATTAAAATTTATGTTATTTAAAAACTTTATTCAAAGGGTATATAAAGTCACGGTAGCCGAGTGGCTGGGTGGTCGGAATTTTAAGTCAATAGACCCAAGTTCGATCCCCATTTGGTAGGCTCGTACCAATGGGTTTTTCAAAAACTTATGTACGAATATCGTTGGCTTGGACATAAAGACGGCGACGGGCTCACCACCTGTCACGTTGTCCCGAAAATATCTTCGGTGGAAGGTGGGTCGAAGGGACTTCATTGTCTAGACTCGACCTCTGTCTACCCCTGTATTGGGAATTGCGTGAAGAAATTTTTTTTTTATTTTTAGGGATATCCCCTTTGAATAGAGTTTTTCTTTAATAAATATCTTTGGGCAGACTTTGTACATTTTCGGGGATTTTGTGGTAGAAGCTGTAATCACCCCTGTAACGATTGAGTCACGACAGCCAAGTGGTTGGGTGGTCGTTATTTCGACTCAAGAGATCTGAGTTCGATCTCTAGGTGGCAGGCTCGTACCAATGGGTTTTTCATATGTAGGAATTATATCGATGGCTTGGACATAAAGATGGCGACGGGCTCAACACCTGTCACGTTGTCCCGAAAAAATCTTCGGTGAAAGGTGAATCGAAGGGACTTAATTGTCTAGACTAGACTTCTGTCTACCCCTGTATTGGGAATTGCGTAAAGATATTTATTTCATTTTATTTTTATGAACGAAATACTCTATCGAGTCTACTAACTGGCGTTACAAGCTTGTGTCTGTTCCTTGTTTCGATACTAAACACATCAGTATTCTTATTAAAATTATAAGTATTTTTATGTACATAGATCACATTTTCATATATATATATATATATATATATATATATATATATATATATATATATATATATATATATATATATATATATATATATATATATATATATATATATATATATATATATATATATATATATATATATATATATATATATATATATATATATATATATATATATATATATATATATATATATATATATATATATATATATATATATATATATATATATATATATATATATATATATATATATATATATATATATATATATATATATATATATATATTGACAGCGATCGGTTCACCATGTGACACGTTATCCCAAATTGGAATTGGTAAATAGCGGGTCGAAAGGTCTTCACCGCCTAAATCTCCTGTATTTGAAAATGTGCAAAAATATTGCACAACTGTTAAAGAAGCGAAGAGTCGATGTTTCATTAAAATTCACATGTTAATTACGACCACTGTACGGGATTACAGATTCTACATTTAATCATACATCCGTCGTACCAATACACCGCAGTATTAGCTGTAGCGGTCGTATGGTAGGGGGGTTTGTTACAGGCTAATTTAATGCACGGTCATGCGCCAATGACTTGGTCGCAAAGCTTCGTTAGCTCGCCGTTCGCACAGTTTATTACACCGCACGATTGCTAACTATCCACGCATCGATTAATATGTTATAGATAATGAACAACATGTTAAAGAATAATAAAATTGACGCCCCATTGGACATGGAAACTCGTCAGTTGTGTGTTGACATTTTAACAATAAATAAATAATAAATAAATATAAATATCTTCACGCAATTTCCATTACAGGGGTAGACAGAGGTCTAGTCTAGACAATTAATTTCCTTCGACCCACCTTCCACCGAAGATATTTTCGGGACAACGTGACAGGTGGTGAGCCCGTCGCCGTCTTTATGTCCAAGCCAACGATGTAATCCGTACATAAATTTAAAAAAAAACCCAATGGTACGAGCCTGCCACCTGGGGATCAAACTCGGGTCTCTTGACTCGAAATTCCGACCACCCAACCAATCGGCTATCGTGACTATATATTTTAACAGAAAACGTATTTTTACTGCGGTTATTTTTTTTATGTTACTTGATAAATATAAGACGTGGTATCAGACTATATACTTTTTATATATTTTAATACATGAAGAGAAAACTTGGTACAACTTTTTTATACAAATTGCCGGCATTTAGAAATATAAATTTTCGAAGAAAGTTTATAAAGTAATATTAAATATCTGTTTAAAATTAATGAAATAGAACATTGTACACAGACAATCATTATTATTTAGATTACTAAAAACAACTGCCTGCTGTCAAAAGTATATAAATACTACAAACTTATTATTCTCTGGAAACTGCGTGTATTGTATGGTATGTTGTCAGACAGTCGTACAGTGTAAAGATAGCCGGTTAATAATTTTGACTAAAGTTTCACTACTTATCGTGTCTCTAGCATATATTTAATCTACTATACATTAATTACTACTCTAAATATTTTTTAAAATAAAACCATCATTCAATAATTATTAAAATTTAGTTGTCTTAATTTATTAAATAGTATAGAGGGTATCAAAAGCATTATTAGAGTCGTCCTTAAAATAAAATCTATTGTAGGACAAGAGTTTATTTTACGTTACAAGTATATGAGTAAGAAAGCTTTGTTCGGTAATTGAAAGATACACATTTTCCTCAACTATAATACCAGAGGAACTAGCTATGCGGACTCATATAATATTTGTCTACATAAGAAATGAATGAGAAGAAATTACGTTTGAGTGTAACTTGAGAAGGGTAAATTTAAACGGTTTCAATGTATGATAATAAATTTACCTATTATAGCTTTAATTAAAAAAAATAAAAACAGCAAATCGATTGGATAGAACGACCTAATGGACGATGCTAACAAAATCGATACGAAGCCTATAATATCTGGTAATCATAATCATCATCTGGTAATACCAGAGGCATAGCAGATGCGTTGCTGGCCTTAGAGTGGTTTTTATAGAAAAGGAAGGTAAACGAGCAGGTGGCTCACGTGATGGTAAGTGAATACCGCCGCCCATGAACACCTGCAATACCAGAGGCATAGCAGATGCGTTGCTGGCCTTAGAGTGGTTTTTATAGAAAAGGAAGGTAAACGAGCAGGTGGCTCACGTGATGGTAAGTGAATACCGCCGCCCATGAACACCCGCAATACCAGAGGCATAGCAGATGCGTTGCTGGCCTTAGAGTGGTTTTTATAGAAAAGGAAGGTAAACGAGCAGGTGGCTCACGTGATGGTAAGTGAATACCGCCGCCCATGAACACCCGCAATACCAGAGGCATAGCAGATGCGTTGCTGGCCTTAGAGTGGTTTTTATAGAAAAGGAAGGTAAACGAGCAGGTGGCTCACGTGATGGTAAGTGAATACCGCCGCCCATGAACACCCGCAATACCAGAGGCATAGCAGATGCGTTGCTGGCCTTAGAGTGGTTTTTATAGAAAAGGAAGGTAAACGAGCAGGTGGCTCACGTGATGGTAAGTGAATACCGCCGCCCATGAACACCCGCAATACCAGAGGCATAGCAGATGCGTTGCTGGCCTTAGAGTGGTTTTTATAGAAAAGGAAGGTAAACGAGCAGGTGGCTCACGTGATGGTAAGTGAATACCGCCGCCCATGAACACCCGCAATACCAGAGGCATAGCAGATGCGTTGCTGGCCTTAGAGTGGTTTTTATAGAAAAGGAAGGTAAACGAGCAGGTGGCTCACGTGATGGTAAGTGAATACCGCCGCCCATGAACACCCGCAATACCAGAGGCATAGCAGATGCGTTGCTGGCCTTAGAGTGGTTTTTATAGAAAAGGAAGGTAAACGAGCAGGTGGCTCACGTGATGGTAAGTGAATACCGCCGCCCATGAACACCCGCAATACCAGAGGCATAGCAGATGCGTTGCTGGCCTTAGAGTGGTTTTTATAGAAAAGGAAGGTAAACGAGCAGGTGGCTCACGTGATGGTAAGTGAATACCGCCGCCCATGAACACCCGCAATACCAGAGGCATAGCAGATGCGTTGCTGGCCTTAGAGTGGTTTTTATAGAAAAGGAAGGTAAACGAGCAGGTGGCTCACGTGATGGTAAGTGAATACCGCCGCCCATGAACACCCGCAATACCAGAGGCATAGCAGATGCGTTGCTGGCCTTAGAGTGGTTTTTATAGAAAAGGAAGGTAAACGAGCAGGTGGCTCACGTGATGGTAAGTGAATACCGCCGCCCATGAACACCCGCAATACCAGAGGCATAGCAGATGCGTTGCTGGCCTTAGAGTGGTTTTTATAGAAAAGGAAGGTAAACGAGCAGGTGGCTCACGTGATGGTAAGTGAATACCGCCGCCCATGAACACCCGCAATACCAGAGGCATAGCAGATGCGTTGCTGGCCTTAGAGTGGTTTTTATAGAAAAGGAAGGTAAACGAGCAGGTGGCTCACGTGATGGTAAGTGAATACCGCCGCCCATGAACACCCGCAATACCAGAGGCATAGCAGATGCGTTGCCTCCCTTAGAGCGCCCCCCCCTCCCCAGAATTGGGGGAGGGGGGTGTGTGGGCCTCCGGTTACCTGCACTCACCAGACGAAACGCAGAATTTTGATAAACTTCTACTTCACGCCGGTATTTTGTGAGGTCGTGGTACTTTCCCGGTCGAGCCGGCCCATTCATGCAACAACAAATATCAGACCAAAATTATCAGATCGAGGATGGGCAGCATCATCTCAGGTGTAAGTGGTCTGGTACTGCGATCGCCAATCCGCTTGCCAAGCGTGGCGATTATGGCAAATCCTCCCGATGGGAGAGGCATATATCCTGTTGTGGACTTTAATAGGCCGATATGTAATCTCCATAGTATAAAAAAATACCTAGTATTTGAAACGGCCGATTAAATAGATTGAATACGATCACCTATCTTCCATATTACTAGTTACAAAGGAGAAGAATTGCTTGTTCGAAAATAAAAATTGTTTCCTGCCCGACTGAATTTTCGTTGCTACAAAGAAAGCCACGCGGGAATATGAAGGCAAATGATGTAAGTAATGTCTTAGAGACTTCCCCGCATGAGTCAGGGGACCAACTTCTTATATTAAAAATCCTTCCTGCATCTTCTTCAGTTGTCTCGAACCGTGATATTGCAGTGTTTTTGTATTATTTAGTATATATTTAAATTATTATTTAGAATTACCATTGCTCATCACAAGTGTATGTTTTGAGGAATGGCTTCATCCAAAATTAAAACGGAGATGAGCCCCGAGTCTCTTAAATCTATCACATTTTTGAAACATCTTCAGGTATTCATTTGATTTTATGATAAGGCTATCCTTATCTTAAACTACATCAACCTGCTTTGCTAGGATTATATATCTTCACGCCATTCCCACTTCAGGGGTAGACAGAGGTCTAGGCAATTAAGTCCTTTTGAGCCACTTTCTATCGAAGATATTTTTCGGGACAAAGTGACAGGTAGTGTGCCCGTCGCCCACTTTATGCCCAAGCCAACGATATAAATGGTACATACATTTTTGAAAAAAAAACGGTAGTATGAGCCTTGGGGACAGAACTCAGGTTTCATGAATCGAATTCCGATCAGCCAACCTCTTAGTTATAGCGACTTAAACAACATTTAATAAATTAACCATTAAGGTTTCCTGCCCTGATATCCAACCTGTGTCAATATCGTAACACGATTACTCTGCGCACAGGACCACACGGACTAGGCTTTGTAATAAGTTAAACTGATCTAATTTTTGTTACTTATGCACAAAATTTATACAGCATGTGTTGTTCCAATAAAATTGGAGGTTAACATCGAAGTGGGAACAATTACGTGTATTTAAATCGTCGTAATAATAAAAAAACGTCATCAGGTCACAGGTCTGCTGTCCCGCCTGCTGTATGATGTTCCGCTATCCCGCCCTCTGACGGTAGCTATAATTACATTTTCAAGGTTTTTCCTTGGACGCCTCTCACGACACTGGAACAAATGGGGTGCCATTTATTACGCCATAACACACTTCAACTCTCACAACTTAACAATTTTAGTGTTAATAGTGGTAGTTTTATTTATTATTAGAGCGAAACCCGAAGTAATTTTAGGTAGACTTGAAGAGAATTTCAAAAGACATTCAGATCACTCATGTAGCCTTATTTTACAATGTCTACGATATGTATGTCTATTTATAAATAGGTTTTATCTAAAAGAAAATCACTGTTAAATATATTTGTTTAACAGTCTTTATTACAAAAGCGTTTGGGTGATATAAGAGGTGACCATAGAAAAAAACCTTTTAAATAGCAGTAGTTTACTTTTTAAAAGACGCAATTTCTCGTTTCAGTTGTCAGATTTTGACCCATAAATGTTCAATATAGGGGTAGACAGAAGTCTAGTCTAGACAATTAAGTCTTTGACCCACCTTCCACCGAAGACATTTTCGGGGCAACTATGTAGTAATGTACTATTTGATTTATATTTTATTCCTTTTTCATTAGTAAATTAACGAAAAAGGAATTAGATTTTTTAATTTAGACAGACAGATTATTAATAGTACCTTCCAATAATTGCAAACTTATATTAATTTCATAATTTATAACATCATTGCGTCATACGGATATGGGTCAAAGCAGCATATTAGCAATAGTGTGGTTCTTTCGTTAACTACTACATTTCATCACGTTTTATCAATTTACACAAAAAATACTTGAACTTACAAAAAAATCATAGAAATAACTTTGTGATACTATGTTTTAAATTATTATTCATAATAAATCATATCATTTCATGTTTAAACTATAGTTACAAAAGCGGAACACATTTCTAAAATTAATCTTTTAAACAAAACCTGTTTTACAGTTATATTTCCTTTTAAAAAGTTTTAATCGCCAAAACTTTTGGTTCCGTCGTTGCTCCAAAAAGTGATGAAGACAACCTTCTCATTACGCAAAAACTTTTAATTAAAAGAAGAGCGGACTCAACTCAATAAACTTTTACTAAATAGACATAAATGATGACCGTATAACTGACATTTTAATATTCATTTTCATTTGAATTAAAAGCTCAATTTTTTTAAATAGTATAATAATTTTATCAAAATGTTCATTGTTAGTAAAATATAAATACGAAATTTTAAATTATTGTGCAAAGGCTATTTACTTAACGGCCGCTTCAGGACTAACCCCGCCACCACAAAGGACTTAGCATAATCGCCACGATTAGTAAGTGGCGTGGCGTTAGCAAGACCAGCAAGCTTGGTTTTTATTTATTTTAATTTTCTAACTTAGAATGTACTAACATCCATAAATTTTAACAATATAAAGCTCACTTAGGCCAATTACAGATTTTTATTTCATTACCTATTTATTATTTTAATAATAAATGGTTTAACAGGATATGCACATCAATATTCCAACAAAAATAATTTTGTACTTAAATATAAAAGAATACTAATATAGCTTAAATACATAAATAACGGTCTGTTTAAGTCCACTGCTGGACATAAGGTCTCTCCCATTGCGAGTATTTGCCATAATCGCCACGCTTAGCGGGCGGATTGGCGATCGCACTAGCAGACCATTCGCACCTCCTCAGACGCTACTGCCCATCTTGGTCTGATTATTTTGGTGTGATATTTTAAGAGTTGGTTATCCCGCCATCTATCGGTTGCCATAACATCATTGAAGGCTGTTTCCCTTAGTCGCATTGTAGTGGCAATGTTCTTACACCGTAACCACACGGAAATTCTATAAATATCTTCACGCAATTCCCAATACAGGGGTAGACAGAGGTCTAGTCTAGACAATTAAGTCCCTTTAACCCACCTTCCACCGAAGATATTTTCGGGACAACGTGACGGGTGGTGAGCCCGTCGCCGTCTTTATGTCCAAGCCAAGTTTTTTCAAAAAAAATTAAATATATTCTATGCAAATTTGATTTTTATTAAAACCTTGAATTCTGTGAAAACCTGAAAAAAGCAGAGTAAAAGTAAGATAGCATAATAAATAGTTGCGTGTGTGTGTGTGTAGCCTTATACTGCTGTAGCCTTATACTGCTGTCCGTGTGTGATCAGACGTAGTGATTACTCTTTGGTGATTATATATTTTTGTCTGTTTACTGTTGGTGTTGTGATTTTTAAATGGTTATCTCGTCGATTGTTGGTAAATTTTCAAGGCTAATGCTTAACCAGAAAAGAAAAGTATGATAATAAAATTGTATAAAATATGACCAATATGTAGTTATTACCATTATTTATATGATTCAGTAATATTATCACTATTACTAGGAGAGATCGCTTCGTAGTGATAATGCTGCCTTTTTAATGTCAACGAAAGCTGATTTTTATTGTTATTTTAAAGTGTGGTCTACAATGAATAAGTGTTATTCATTTATTCGTGCAATGGAAAAAAATACAATAACGACATTTTTAGTAATTTTGCACATTATATACCTTTCTGGTAGTTTTTATTGTAGCGTACCGTAGTAATTAAGAATATCTTAATTAGCTTAACGAACCTATGAATGTACGGAATTGGTCATACCTAATATGTTTACAATCAGGATTCTGTTTTTGGAGAAAAGTGGGAAACGAGGAAACTGATATATTCACGATAAGTGATTAAATATCCTTATCTACACTAGAAAAACCGCAAGAGCTGCAGAGAAATTGGCTGCTTTCAAGAAATGTATTCGAAAGGGTTACCTCACATACTTTTATTCGCAGAAACTAATGATATTTCTATTTCAAGATCTAGACAGCCACCGAAGACGAGTGGCTTGCGCACCGGTTCTCATGGTGTTGCCAGCAGGTGTGGCACCAAATTTTTTTTTTGCGGATCTTAGTGTTTGTGGTACCTTCGTTGTTTATGATTCATTAATACAAGCGCTTAAGCTACTTACTTTGAGATCAGATCAAAGTATGTGCTGTTGTACCTATCTATGAATGTATTTATTTAAGATAATTTTTAATTAGCTGAGGGATTGGGTGGTCGGAATTTCGAGTCAAGAGATCCGAGATCGATCCCTAGGTGGCAGGCTCGTACCAATGAGTTTTTCAAAAACTTATGTACGAATTTCATCGTTGGCTTGGACATAAAGATGGCGACGAGCTCACCACCTGTCACGTTGTCCCGAAAATATATTCGGTGGAAGGTGGGTCAAAGGGACTTAATTGTCTAGACTTGACCGCTGTCTACCCCTGTATTGGGAATTGCGTGAAGATATTTATTTTATTTTACGTAGTATATCGTTGGCTTGGACATAAAGACGGCGACGTGTTCACCACCTGTCACGTTGTCCCGAAAATATCTTGTGGTGGAAGGTGGGTCAAAGGGACTTAATTGTCTAGACTAGACCTCTGTGTACCCCAGTATTGGAAATAATAATAAATATTTATTTATTATTATTTAATATTTATTCGCTATTTATGATTCCTTAATACAAGTGGTTAGCTTATGCTTACTTTGGTATCAGATCACATCAAAAAGTAGCCACCATCTTCGATACACCAGAAACGTGGCCTGTTGAACATCTCTATATCCAAGAGAAGAAAACAACTGAAAACAATTTAGCCTTTATATTATTTATGTGGATGAATTAATTATATATTATAAGTCACGATAGCCGAGTTGTTGGGTGGTCGGAATTTCGAGTCAAGAGATCCGAGATCGATCCCTAGGTGGCAGGCTCGTACCAATGAGTTTTCAAAACTTATGTACGAATTTCATCGTTGGCTTGGACATAAAGACGGCGACAGGCTCACCACCTGTCACGTTGTCCGAAAATATCTTCGGTGGAAGGTGGGTCAAAGGACTTAATTGTCTAGACTTGACCTCTGTCTACCCCTGTATTGGGAATTGCGTGAAGATATTTATTTTATTTTACGTAGTATATCGTTGGCTTGGACATAAAGACGGCGACGTGTTCACCACCTGTCACGTTGTCCGAAAATATCTTGTGGTGGAAGGTGGGTCAAGGGACTTAATTGTCTAGACTTGACCTCTGTCTACCCCTGTATTGGAAATAATAATAAATATTTATTATTATTATTTAATATTTATTCGCTATTTATGATTCCTTAATACAAGTGGTTAGCTTATGCTTACTTTGGTATCAGATCACATCAAAAAGTAGCCACCATCTTCGATACACCAGAAACGTGGCCTGTTGAACATCTCTATATCCAAGAGAGGAAAACAACTGAAAACAATTTAGCCTTTATATTATTTATGTGGATGAATTAATTATATAAGTCACGATAGCCGAGTTGTTGGGTGGTCGGAATTTCGAGTCGAGAGACCCGAGTTCGATCCCCAGGTAGCAGTACCAATGAGTTTTTCAAAAACTTATGTACGAATTTCATCGTTGGCTTGGACATAAAGACGGCGACGGGCTCACCATCTGTCACGTTGTCCCGAAAATATCTTCGGTGGAAGGTAGGTCGAAGGGACTTAATTGTCTAGACTTGACCTCTGTCTACCCCTGTATTGGGAATTGCGTGAAGATATATATATATACATATATATATATACATATATATATATACTAAAATTAGTTTGCCATAAAGATACAATACGACTTCACATGTTTTGGAAATAACGTTTTATAAATTATTTTTAGAAACAATTAAATAGATATCTTTACGCCATTCCCAATACAGGGTACAGACAGAGGTCTAGACAATTATTTATTATTTATTTATTAATTAATCTAGACAATTATTTATTATTTATTTATTAATTAATCTAGACAATTAAGTCTTTTCGATTCACCTTCCACAAAAGAATTTTCGGTACAATGTGGTGAGCCAGGTGGTGGGCTATCGCTGTCTATATGTCCAAGCCAACGATACAACGCCTTGGGGATCGATCTCGAGTCTCTTGACTCGAATTCCGATCGCCTAACCACTCGGGTATCGTGACTTTTTTTCGAATGCGAAATATATTCCTGTTCTTATTTAAATTTGTTATTTACCTACTAGAAGTTGGTTTCCCCTTAATATTTTGTTGGACACTAAACGAACACACGTTAAATTACTATTTTTTATTACAATTAACATTTACTGAAAATTTTGTTGCGATTTGAAAGCAAGTACTGTGAAATCATTAAGACTACGACTCTTAAATATTCAATAACATTAAATAAATCTGCAATAATGTGCGAAATACAGTTCAAAAGCAAACTTCCTGTTCTTAAACGCTTTAATGGACAGACAGACAGGTATTGATATTGCTTGCACCAGTGCAGAATACTAAATTAGAACACCTAGAAATGAGAAAGTTAGCTTTACATATACGCTATTTACATACTAAGTAATATTATTTGATATTATTAGGAAAGATAGCTTCGACTTCAAGAATTTACTTTAAAATAACATAATTCATTAAATATTTTTTTAAAAGAAACAATTAAATAGATATCTTTACGCCATTCCCAATACAGGGTACAGACAGAGGTCTAGACAATTATTTATTATTTATTTATTAATTAATCTGAACAATTATTTTAAAAAGTCGTTATACATAAAAATTATATTTCTTTTGTTCCAGTAAATTGTTGAAATATTAATTTAATTTAGTTCAAAGAGAATTTATTATTTACTTATAAAACAAGAATATTTGTTCCATTTGATAAACAATTATTTTAAAAAGTCGACGGGCTCACCACCTGTCACGTTGTCCCGAAAATATCTTCGGTGGAAGGTGGGTCAAAGGGACTTAATTGTCTAGACTTGTCCTCTGTCTACCCCTGTATTGGGAATTGCGTGAAGATATATATATATATATATATATATATATATATATATATATATATATATATATATATATATATATATATATATATATATATATATATATATATATATATATATATATATATATATATATATATATATATATATATATATATATATATATATATATATATATATATATATATATATATATATATATATATATATATATATATACTAAAATTGGTTTGCCATAAAGATACAATACGACTTCACATGTTTTGGAAATAACGTTTTATAAATTATTTTTTAGAAACAATTAAATAGATATCTTTACGCCATTCCCAATACAGAGGTAGACAGAGGTCTAGACAATTATTTATTATTTATTTATTTATTAATTAATCTAGACAATTAAGTCCTTTCGATTCACCTTCCACAAAAGAATTTTTGGTACAATGTGGTGAGCCAGGTGGTAGGCTCGTCGCTGTCTATATGTCCAAGCCAACGATACAACGCCTTGGGGATCGATCTCGAGTCTCTTGACTCGAATTCCGATCGCCTAACCACTCGGGTATCGTGACTTTTTTTTCGAATGCGAAATATATTCCTGTTCTTATTTAAATTTGTTTTTTACCTACTAGAAGTTGGTTTCCCCTTAATATTTTGTTGGACACTAAACGAACACACGTTAAATTACTATTTTTTATTACAATTAACATTTACTGAAAATTTTGTTGCGATTTGAAAGCATGTACTGTGAAATCATTAAGACTACGACTCTTAAATATTCAATAACATTAAATAAATCTACAATAATGTGCGAAATACAGTTCAAAAGCAAACTTCCTGTTCTTAAACGCTTTAATGGACAGACAGACAGGTATTGATATTGCTTGCACCAGTGCAGAATACTAAATTAGAACACCTAGAAATGAGAAAGTTAGCTTTACATATACGCTATTTACATACTAAGTAATATTATTTGATATTATTAGGAAAGATAGCTTCGACTTCAAGAATTTACTTTAAAATAACATAATTCATTAAATATTTTTTTTAAAGAAACGGGAGGCAAACGAGCAGGTGGCTCACGTGATGGTTAGTGATTACCGCCGCCCATGAACACCCGCAATACCAGAGGCACAGCAGATGCGTTGCCCGCCTTAGAGTGCCCCCTCCCCCCCAAGAATTGGTACACATTTGATTTAAAATTTTAGCTAATATTAATGTACTAGGCAACAAAAACATATGTGTCGAAAAATATGTATTATTGCATTACATTAATAAAATATTTTCGTAATAATATACTGTATTAATGTAATGCAATAATATTTTAACAGTGGTAGAGCCACGCATCAGCTTTTGTTGTAGCATGAATGGGCCGGCTCGACCAGGGAAGTACCACGACCTCACAGAATACCGGCGTGAAGTAGAAATCTAACAAACTTCTGCGTTTCGTCTGGTGAGTGCAGGTAACCGGAGGCCCTCACACCCCCCTCCTCCAATTCTGGGGATACTTTAAGGCCGGCAACACATCTGCTATGCCTCTGGTATGGCGGGTGTTCATGGGAGGCGGTAATCACTTACCATCACGTGAGCCACCTGCTCGTTTGCTTCCCTTTGCTATTAAAAAAATGTTTTTAATTTATTTTATTATCTATTTAATTTTTAATAAATAAATGAAATAATCTATTCAAGGGTAACGCGAGCTTGATAAGCGTATTATCGATCTCAATAGATACTGTATTTATGGTCAACCCTACGTCACATGAGAGACTTACATCCGTTAGTTTCCTTATACTGGACGAAATAAATGTAAATATGTAAAATACTATATAATTGTCCTCCTCTGATAAGTGGGTTATGTGCTTTTGTAAATAAACTTAAAAAATGCATACAAGTGTACGTATTCTTAAGGTATCTGTTGTTGTCTATGTCGACGCTCACTAGTACGACAAACTTGACGATCTCCGCGGGCGAGATCGATCTCTGATTCCGAGACTAGTAAATTAAGAAAAATAACTTTTTCTAGATTTCCTCGGGATGATTTGTGTTGGCTTCGTTGTTTCCGATTCCATAACACAAGTGCTTTTATTATTTACTTTGGTATCAGAGCAACATATAAATAAATACATATATATATATATATATATATATATATATATATATATATATATATATATATATATATATATATATATATATATATATATATATATATATAACCAGGACCTCGAGATGGCGACACCTTGTAACCCTGTGTTTACGCCACTCGTCCACGGAGGTCGTCACATGTGATTTTGTCCGTATAGATAGATAGGTATATACTTATTTTTATTATTACTACGTAGTTCTCCAATGAGCAGGATCCTTACACTTAGTACACGCTTGATATAAATAATGTTTTTAAACAATTACACGCCTTATGTAGTCCTAAAAAAAGTCAGTGGAAGCTATTTCCCTGTAACTTTGGAACTTGATGATGATAACATAGGAATACAAAATACAAACCTTTATCTTCAAATCTTTAGCTTCGAAAGCATGGTTCCTACTAACTAGGTTATCGGGTCGTAATAATATCCAAATCAACGGAACAAGCACCGATACTCGTTGGAACCTTCCTCATTGCGATCACACTCGAGTTTCTATAATCGAATTCCAATAACCTAACCATTCGGCTATCGTGAATTTACCCTTAAGAGAATACCTGAATTAAAGTTAGGTCAGCTGACCTAATTTGATTCAGAAACCTAAAAAAATCTTTTCTGCGTCTTTAAAACTACAATTTTTCAAAACTACATTAGTTTTTTTTATAGAAATCGGCAAACGAGCAGGTGGCTCACGTGATGGTAAGTGACTACCGCCGCCCATGAACCCGCTATACCAGAGGCATAGCAGATGCGTTGCCGGCCTTAGAGTGCCCCCAGAATTGGGGGAGGGGGTTGTGGGCCTCCGGTTACCTGCACTCACCAGACGAAACGCAGAAGTTTGTTAAACTTCCACTTCACGCCCGTATTCTGTGAGGCCGTGGTACTTCCCGGGCCGAGCCGGCCCATTCACGTAACAACAAAAGCTGGTGCGTGGCTCTACCACTGTTAAACTACTGATGTACCGGCTGGAATTAATAAAAGTTGAAATCCAAACTCAATGTTTGGTACCTAGATGACGGAACCCTAGGAGGAAACCCAGATGACGTGCAAAATGACCTTCAAAAAATTATTCAAAATTTTAAAAACATTGGCCTTGAATTAAATAATACTAAATGTGAACTTTTCATTCCTGACTGTTTGTCTTCTCATAGACACAGTTTGTTTCAAAATTTTAACAATATATCTCCTGGCATTAAATTAACTGAGGCGGATTCTCTTTACCTCCTTGGAGCGCCGTTATTTATAGAGAGTATGAAACCTCTTTTGAAACTAAAATTTGATCAATTTTTAGAACATGTTAATAAACTGTATATTCTAAATTCTCATATAGCGCTTACTATTTTAAAATATTGCGTTCTTGTTCCTAAATTTACTTATTTACTCCGCTCGAGTCCAGCATGGAAATGTTCTGATTTTTTAAAACAAATTGACCTTAATCTCAAAATAGCTTTGGAAAAAATTCTAAATTTATCTTTAGTCTCATCTAGCTGGACTCAAGCTACTTTGCCTGTTAGATTTGGAGGTATCGGTATTAGAGAGGTTTCAAATATTGCGCTACCGGCTATCCTTGCCTCCGTACACAGTGTTCATGATTTGTCACGTAAAATTCTTAAGAATGATTTGGACTTGACCTTTGCTAACGAGGCAAGAGAAGCATGGTTATGTCTCTGTCCCGGCGAGGATATTCCACTGGAACCTAACTCACAAAAACGGTGGGATATCCCGTTGATTCAGAATGTGCAGAAATGCTTACTGAACAATTTTCACTGTGACAGAGACCGCGCCCGCTTTCTAGGTGTTTCGACAAAGGAATCCAGTTACTGGCTACATGCTTTACCATCAAGTAACCTTGGTACATTACTAGATAACGAAAGTTTACGTATAGCTGTAGGAATACGATTGGGAGCATCGATTTGTCAACCACATCGATGTCCTTGTGGCAACGACGTCGACGAGTTAGGCCTCCACGGACTTTCATGCCAAAAGTGCCGGCAGACTATCTCGTCACGGTTCTTTGAATGAGGTCATCCGAAGGGCTCTTGTTTCCATAAATATTCCAACGGTTTTAGAGCCTTGTGGAATATTTAGGGAGGATGGTAAGAGACCCGACGGCTTGACTTTAGTCCCTTGGGAGAGAGGCAAAGCTCTTGTGTGGGACGCAACTTGCGTCGATACATTAGCGGCCTCTCATATCAAGGGTACTTCGATAAGGGCCGGGGCGGCATCAGAGGCAGCTGAATCGGGTAAATGGCGTAAATATGAGTCTTTGAAAGGAGACTATATATATGACTATGGTTAGGTTATATAGACTATATATGTTCCATTTGCCGTAGAGACAATCGGTTCGTGGGGTCCCCGCGCGATACAGTTTCTAAAGGAATTGTATCCGCGACTTATCGTTGCCGCTGGTGACAAGAGGGCTGGTTCTTTTCTCGCTCAACGGTTAAGTCTAGCCATTCAACGTGGAAATGCAGCCAGCGTTCTTGGTACCATGCCACGAGGAGTAGGGCTCTACGATTATAATAGTTTTTAGTTAATAAGTTTTGTAAATATTAACATAATTTTTTCTGTATATAAAAGTATAGAACGTAAACAAACTACTAATAGACATTTATTGATTTCAACACCAGTTTTACATCTTAAATTGTTCTTGAATTAACAGGAATAAATAAATAAAGTTGAAATTATAAAAACATTTTTTCTGTTTAATTTAAAAAGTTCAGCATACCTCATAGGCTTTGAAATCAGTAAAAAAATTGCGTAATAAATAAGTTGGCGTCATCTTATTAATATTTTCCTGGCTTAAAAGTCATGAATATTAAGCTTTATTTGCAAAGGTGACAGTAGATGGCGCCGATGCCAAAACAGGCACAAATAAACAAAGATTTTAAATTTCAACTGATGCGAGTAAGACATGGTGTCTCAGAGGTAAGAGCCTTGCCCTGGTTCGGCAAAGGTCGCGGGTTCGAATCCCGTCTGCGTCAGTAAAAAATTTTAAAAATTTCCCATTAATTTGAATCTTCACACACAATCTTTGACGGAGTAGTCAGAGAGAACAGACCGCTAAGTATTACAATGTTTACATACCTCTTTCGCTTTTTACAAATACTTAATTTTCTTCATACGATCACATCCGAGTACTCTTGGCCTTTCCCTCTTCGATCAATTTGTTCACATGGTCTGCGAAAGTTAGTCTCGGCCTACTTTGAACCCTTTTAATATTAACTTTCGCGATAAATATTTAATTCACCACTCGGTCTTCACTCATTTGCTCAACGTGTCCAAACCATGGAAAGCACGCCAATTATCTAATATTACCTCATAATATTTTATTATTGCCTGATAACATTTTTATTATTTAAATTACTGTCAAAAACCAAAATCTATTATGAATTAATTTAACAAGGAAACGTTCACGTGGAACGCTCGTGAAATATTTTATTTACCAAATGTTAATGATGTATGAACTCCCATATATATTCATCAAACTACATATAAATTCTTCAATATATATATAAATTCTTCAAACTGACCAAACATCCACTTTGGACCAATTATATCATACAATATTCGACTAAGTAATGGTTCGTTAAATAAATTTATTGCTGAAGTAGATCCTTATTTCAGTAAATCAAGGACGTGTTGCGCTTTAGAAATCCAATTACACGCCTTTAGCTTTGAAATATAGGTGACGCTATCCTAAATTTGTCTTTATACTATATGTGTAGTATCTTTTTGTTTTATTTAGTTTTTATATACAGAATAAAGGGAATAAACTTATAAATAAATATAAATAAACATAAATATCCTCACGCAATTCCCAACACAGAGGTAGACAGAGGTCTAGTCTAGACAATTAAGACCCACCTTCCACCGAATATATTTTCGGGACAACGTAACAGGTAGCGAGCCCGTCGCCGGGGAATAAACTTAAGACATGTAATTAATAATTGTCTTGAAATGGTGTTGAATAATTGAAGAGTGTAAGAGGTGACTAGGGGAGGAGCCTCGAAAAAATCTGGAATAATTAGACCAAAATTTAACAGCATGATAAAGGAGAGCAGCGCCTGAAGAGCGAGATGTCTGGTACTGTGATCGTCAATCCGCATGCCAAGCGTGGCGATTACGACAAATCCTCTCTTGCGGGAGATGCCACTGTATGTGGTTGTATATCTTATAACTGTATACGTGCTTTTGTATAACCATAACAATTATATAATATATTAAACAAAAATTAAGATCATGACGTGTTGTAAACTACTCTAATTATGTCAATAAAATTTTATATTTTGTTCTTCCATTGTATTCCAAGTTTATCTGGATAAGTTTGTAACAGTTTAATAATAATTTTCAATTAAGATCTCTATATAAGAAATTTAACATTTTGTAGTGATAGCTACGTAAAGACGGAGGTATTTTTTCTACGAATACAATAAATAAAAAACGGTCCCGGCAACATTATCTCGACGACGCTCCGCCAACTGACGGAGCGTCGCTTTCCTGCATAATTTATTAAAATCTTATTAAAAAAGTGTCACTGAACAAAAAAGGACTACTTTTGTTTTATAAAATCTTTATTCCATGCTATAGCTTTAGTTTCTTTTTATTGTTTTTAGTAATGAGAAATATGCTATCTACTAATATGACACAATTGAAGATTAATGCTGTGTGAAATTTGTCTAGATATAAATATAAATAAATACATAATTAGATAGAGACTATCATCACCTACATTGTTACTTAAGCATTTTTATTATACTATCATTAGCATTAGCATTATGCAATCGAAAATGATGTTCAGTCTTGTACTTATATAAACACAAAAAATATATTTTTACGTGTATTTCATAATTTAACATTTAAGCTATCGCATTTTAATGCGTAATACATTATATACATATACATTATACACATCTACATAACATTTGCGACAAATCAGTTTAATATATTACTTCTGTATTCTAACCCTGCATTGTGATATATCCAGCCATAGTGAGGTCCTACATCAGTGTATACTAGATAATATTTAGGATCGCACTCAGTCCGCCCTGGCGATACTCCGCATTTTGATACAATACCTCGCAGAAACCAACTTATTTTATGATCTGGCTGCACTGTTGCCACAACGAGACCACCACCACTGTCGCCATTTCGGGGATTTATTCCTGCAAAGTTGCCAAAAAACACAAATGTTGTAAATGTAACTTTATTATAAAACTAACTATATTAAATTTATCTAGTACATGATTATTGCAAAAACCATCATAATTTGTAAATCAATTAATATTACTTTTATCTATTAAATTTTATTCTAATATTGACATTTTATTATCTGACTGGGGTAGACAGAGGTTGAGGCGATTAAATCCTTGCGATACACCTTTCGTCGAAACTACTCGGGAAAACTTGAAGGGTTGTGAGTCTATCGGCATCTTAGTGTTTAAGCCAATGGTACAATACTTAAGTAGATATGTTTTTCCTACATTACCCCTAGCGAGATTCGAACCCGCAATCCTTAGCTTGGAAGGCTGGGTCACTATCAACGAGGCTATCAGGTCGTCACCGATCGCCAATTTTAATATAACATTAATTAATGAATTGAGAAAAGAAAATCGCAATAATAATAAGCTATTTGTAAAGGTAAGAATTAAGAATCACGGAGAAAAGTCGTTTACCGGAAGTAGGTCCAAATCCAGCGCAAAATGTAAATTCATTCAGTAGACCGTCATACAATTGAGGTGAATACGCAATGCAAGTGGAGTCATTCTGCACCATTATGTAAGCGGATCTGAGGGTATCAGAAGGCTTGTTATCCTCCGTTGTTCCGAACCCAACTACCTACAAATTTAAATAACAGAATTTGAAATGGGCTATTGTTGGTAGCAATAATACAATTCAGGTTGAAAATAGCAAAATTATAATACAGTAATGATGAAGTCGTAGTCTCCGTGAAAGAGGTGGAAATGTTTTTTTCGATTGCAAAAAATTTAATTGGCCTTAACGATCATTAGCGTATATGTACTTAATGATCTTTAGTAAATAGTTAGTTTTAATTTAGTTACTAGTTCAGTTAGATGTTTGCTCGCCAAGGAATTCGCGAGAGCTTTCGCGAGGCTTTTTTATAGTTCTATTGTACTTTGTCAAAAATTATTTAAATTACATAATTGTTTGCTTGTGGTACCGGCGTAAGAATTCACATTTTCCCGTAGGTGTCATAAATAGTGGGTAACGAAAAAACCTTGGGAATCGGATAAATCGGGTCTTCATAACTGGCGACACCATGAAAAGTCCACGGCGGCTGTCAAATATTATATTTAATATAAACTTAAGATAATAATAAGGTGTCACGATAGCTGAGTGGTTGGGTAGTCGGAATTTCGAGTCCATAGACACGAGTTCGATACCCAGGTGGCAGGCTCGTACCAATGGGTTTTTAAAAAAAAAACTTATGTGGGTTTGGACATAAAGACGGCGACGGACTTACCACCTTCTTCTTCAGCGGAAGGTGGGTCAAAGGGACTTTATTGTCTAGACTAGACCTCTGCCTACCCCTGTGTTGGGAATTACGTGAAGGTATTTATTATTATTTTTATTAGGATAATGATAGTTAGCGTTGAGTTCACGCCGTATGTCGCCGATAGTAATAGAAGTAAGCGAGTTATTATAAGCAGTATGTACAAAATACATAAAAGAATAAATTACAACGGCCTCAATTCCAAATAGCTTCGATTTGTCATAAACAGGACCCCATATGCAAACAGGTTGCACATATTCTGTGAATCTAAAACGCATTACTCTTAGAATAGCCAAATCAGCGGTTGCCTGTGTGTCACTAAACGCTGGATGAAGTATTACTTTGCGAACCTAAAAAAAGAAAAGAAAAGGTAATTAATTTAAGTAAATCTATAGTAGTTATAGATATTGAAAAAAATATTCGTTATTTTAATTCCAGTGAAGAATACAATAGACTAAATAAATTTGCTTTATAATGATATAGAGCTTATGTATAATAAAATTAATACACCTTACCTTATGTACTTGGCGTCCAACTTGATCAACTTCCCTTAGATGATTAACTCCAGCTAATATTGTTATTCGACTTGGATCCACAAGAATATTGTTTTTGCTCACACAGTGACCAGCTAAAACATGAATTTATAAAATATACATATAGTAATTGTTAATGTTACATTTATTTTGACTTTAAAATAATACAAACCTGTTAAAACGGCTGTTGTAGAAATAATGTTACCACCACATTCATATCTATCAATATCTGTTCCAGTATCCTTTACGAGAAGCGCGACATGCCACGGCCAGTCTCCAGCATTCGCACTAGTTTTAACAGACGAGAGCTCTGCGTGATCCAAAGCCCGTCTTCCACAAACGTGGTGATATTTTCTGTCATCCTCTTTTGTGACGTTGAATTTATATACAGCTTGTGCCGCCTATTGTCCAACCATAGGAATCAACCACACAATGTAAAAACAACAAGATAATATAATGATTTCTTTTATTTGCGCGAACACTACACATTTAAAATAAAACGATTATTTTCTAAGACCTGGCATACCACTCAGCTTACGATCCAGTTAAAGAAATTAAAAAAAAACCGAATAAAATCCGCAAATGATCGTTTTATTTTAACAAGCGAATATCATACATTTTATATTATCTCATTTTATCATTAACGTTATGATATTGTAAAAACAAGTAGTTAATTGTCAATATTTTGGAAATAATTCTTTACCTTAATAGTCTCATCACACATTGTAAAGTTGTTTAGTGCTAATTTATTTACTATAGGAATATTATTTGTGCTATCTTCTTTCACCGCTAAGTAAAATATAAAGGGCTTGTTTATCTGCCCCTTTGGTTTTATTATAAAATCATGCCAGTTATTCATTGCATTAAATGTACTGTTTTGCGAAGCCTGTTAGAGAAAATAATCACCATCAAGAAACATGATCATTAAACACAAAGTTTTTATCATTCTAGTTTTTACTATGTTACCATGCCTTTGTTTTACTCAACTTACTCAGAGACATATTAGAGTCCACTACAGCACAAACATCTCTCCCATTAGGAGGGTTTATCATAACCGCCTCACTATGCAAGCGGTTTGACGATCGCGATGCTCCTCGGCCGTCTGGTATAATTTAATGTGGTATTTTTCGAGAGGTTTGGAAGAAACCGGTGGAAGAGGAGAGAAGAGAACACCGACTACACGGCTAACTTGTACCTACCCATATACTATTCCTATATAATATTATAAATGTGAAAGTTTGGATGTTAGTTTCAAACACGCCAAAACAGCTAAAGGGTTTGGAATGAAACTTGATACACAAAGAAATAATATCTTCGATAATAACATTGTTATTCTTCAATCCCGGAAAAGGATGTGGTCGTTAGGTACCTGATAATGATTTTGCTTAGCAGATAATGATTTGTTAGATTTGATATTTAGAGAGAACTTTTTTATAGTGATCTTCAGGCAATTCCCAATAAAGGTATTTTCGGGACAACATGACAAGTGGCGAGCCCATCGCCATATTTTTATCCAACCTAACGATACAATTCATACATAAGTTTTTTGAAAAACCCATTGCTACGACCCTATCAAACGAAATTCCGACCACCCTATTCAGCTATCGTAACTTTTTTTATAAAAATTAATGGAAGAGGTAATGTGGGGACGTAGTCGCAGACAGAAACTAGTAGAAAAATAAAAATAACTTACCCCATATGGCACGATTTGCTTATCAAAACTAATTTTGATTTCCACTTCACTTAATTTATCTCTATACAGGTTTAAATGTAAAACACATTGCCAAACTTTTTCCGAAATTTTTTCAAAGTGTATTAATGCTAAACCGCAGGGGTCATATCTGGTTATAGCTGGCCCATTCAGAGCCATTGATTTTACATTTAAAATACACAAAGAAATTGACAAAGTAAAATATAATATGATACTTTTCATTTTTACTGTAATAAATTACGTATGTTTAACTAAATTAAAACTGAGGCGTTGCTTCAAATTATTGCAAACACAAAGACGTTGAATAAAGACAATACATTCCAACTGACAGTGTAGTGCTATATACAGTGTGTTCATTTATTTATTTTATTAGACTTACAACTTCCTGAATAGTTTAATTTCGAATTACATGTTTAAAGAAATGCACAATGCTTTTATATAAAACTAAGTAGATAATGAATCATTATAACTACACAATGTTTACACAAAAATATTTGTGTCAACAGGGTTTCTTGCATTTTTAATAAGGTCTGTAATATTTTAATTACTCATGAAAAATAAAAACAAAGTTAAGCGTCCCAACAGCTGCAGCAGTTATTAGTTAACCTACTGACCTGGACGTAATCATGATTCACAGACTAGAGTTATTTTTCATCATTATTATTTTTTCATTATATAATTTAAATTTACATGTAATATGTTACGTGTATATATTTTTTTTCATATAACGATATAGTCACGATAGCCGTGTAGTTAAGTGTTCGAAATTTGATTGAAGAGACCCGAGTTCAATCCCGATCCCGGCTCGTACCATATTGGTTTTTTTTTTCAAAACTAGTAAATAAATACATACATAGAAAGGATCAACATCACAAACATTGCTCTGATCTTAAAGTAAGCAGTTAAAGCACTTGTGTTATGGAATCGGAAAAAACAAATACAACAGTAAAACCCAGATCCGAATAAATGTTGAAAAAGCCCCGTCCGGGAATCGAAACCGGCACCTCAGAAATTTCGAAATCTAGGCACTGTTGTGTTCGCCACTCGTCCACGGAGGTCATCATAGTTGTATTGTCGTATATTTATATGTATATAGTCGTTAAAACACGTTGTTCCAGAAAATGTCTTCAGTTAAAGATGGGTCGAAAAAACTTAAATGTTTAGAACTCTATCTACCTTAGTATTATGAATGGCGTAAAGCTATTTATAAACTATATGTATACGTATACACATTGTCCTGTACAAAAATATTTTTATAGGGCATTACTACATTTCCGTATAAACTCTTAAGGAGAAAAAAAGTAATTTCCTTCATTTATTTTACGACACTGCATTGTACAAATACATTTGTTTGGGTCAATTTTATTCAGTGTTACGATACAAATAATATATTACTTCCTTTTACACTCGTAAAGTTATAAATAAATATTAATATCTTCACGCCATTCATAATACAGGGGTAGACAGAGGTCTAGACAATTAAGTGGTTTCGAACCACCGAAGAAATTTTTGGGACAACATGACAGGTGGTGAGCCCGTCGCCATCTCAGATCCAAACCAACGATATAAATCCTACATAAGTTTTTTATGATTAATTATAGACGACATTTGCGAACGTACTGGAAAAGAATATGATGACCTGTTTACTTTGTATTCCGACCTTTGATTGTAATGGCGTTGATTAAATTGACGGTCATTTTATTTGAAGAAAAAAGTAATTTTTACTAAGTCAATATTTCGTTTTATTTTTCACTATCCCAGAAACCACTGCTCAATATAGAAGGTTTAATTATTTGGCTCGCTTGGCGTTCGGCAAGCAACGCTCTTAATAATAAATCATTGTCGGATTGGCGATTTAGGATGATGTCCGAGTTTCAGCTTATCGGGTTGACATTGAAGGAGACATTTTATTACGTATTTCAGGTTTTAGTGAAAATAGTTGTTAGGAATAAGAATATTCAGAAGAATGTTTTCCTTTTACAACATATACACAAAGCCCCTTAAAGTCCCTTAAGACAGTCCGATCTGGACACGTGTCTGTTAATAGTAAATAATATAATACTATTTTCATTTGCCTTCTTTCAGTCATTATAAGAAAGGTGGTAACCAAAAGGCAAATTTAGAGGTCTAGATAATTAAATCCATTCAACGCACCATTCACTGAAGACATAACTTGGGCAACGTGACAGGTGGTGCGCCATCATCGTCGTATTTACGTTCAAGCCAACGATATAAAATGTACATAAGTTTTAAAAAAAACCATTAGAACTAGGGACGAACTCCCTTGACTCGAAATCGGATCACCCAACGACTCGGCTATCGTAACTTGAGTATTGGTTAAATAAAGGTGAATTATTAAAATTCACCATTATTTAACCATTGATTAACATTCAGTTTAATTTAAAGAATACACATAAAACGGAAAGCAGTTTATTTCAGTTAGAAACAAATAGAAAAGCAAACACACTACAAAAAAGAATCACGTAAAGCCCCTCAAAGCAATAAAGCTAAAAGCGTGTGAAGACAAAATGTATTTGCATGGGTAAATAGTTAACGCACCATTCGTCCCACATTGTTGCAAATGAATTGCCTTGATTTAATGGCGATAAATTTGCTAAGGCTGTTTCAGCAATTGCTTATACCAGGTGACTTTTACGTCTTTTTTGCGTGTTAAAATTAAGCAAACGATCCACTGAATTAATAGATGCGAAACTTTCGCTCTGAAAAACGTAGTTCCCTTTTGGAATGTTACGTTCGTGATTTTGTAAGAATAGAATAATTATATAATTTTATTTACAAAAAAAACATGATTCAATCGGAAATTTTCATCATATGCTTAACATCAATGCTGTAAATTAAAATTACAAAACCTAAAATCAGTTTTAGACTGATACAATGCTGTTTCGAATCTTATATTGGTGTACTTGTTTGTACTAGTTACAATCAATATTTTTGAGCAAAAAAATGTTTCCCAGTCAAACTTTCCTATTGCTTTTAGCTTTTAAAAACTTTTTCATTCCGACTGCAAGAGTCAAAGCATACCGAAAATGCCAATTTAGGGGTCAAAATTATCAAAATACTTTCAAGGATTGCAAGTATGCTCATAATTTCACTTTTACAAAGCTCCCCCTATAACTTTGTTTATGTGAGCGCGCGTGAGTGAATTATGACATACTTTTGTGGTATTAGGAAAATTTTCATATACGTACGACTACTTGCGCAATGGAATGTTGATTACGAGTACTTAAATATCAACTTATTATAAATACCTAATAAATATTTATGCTTAGCGGTCTGGTGACGTCATGCATGCGGCGTGTCTAGGTGGCAACGACTCTAGAATATGCCAACACTTTTTTCCCGCGTGTCATAAGAAACGTCTAAGGAAAAAGCATTAAAAATACTATCTACCAATACATGGTGAGTTAAGCGTCGCAAAAGATAACAGACCAAACTTCAGTCGACTGTTGAACGGGCAGTTTACAAGGTAGTACTACGTTCGTCAATCCGCTTGCTAAATAAATAATAAAAAAAAAGTCACGAAAGTCGAGTGGTAGGTTGGTCGGCATTTCGAGTCAAGAGACACGAGTTCGATCCCAAGGTGGCAGGCTCGTACCAATGAGTTTTTCAAAAACTCATGTACGAATTACTTCGTTGGCTTGGACATAAAGACGGCGACGGACTCACCACATGTCACGTTGTCCCGAAAATATCTTCGGTGAAAGGTGGGTCAAAGGGTCTTAATTGTCTAGACTCTAGACCACTGTCCCCCTGTATTGGGAATTGCGTTTGCTAAGCGTGGCAATTATGGCGTACATGACTAGTAAAGGTGTACCGTAAGGTGGAGAAGTGATTTTATACCCTATAGTGGACTTTTACAGACCGTTATGATGATATGATGGCACAAGAATATCGGCCATGAATTTCACCCAGCGAGTACTGTGAAAGTCAATTATGTATACGACAGTAAAGTAAAGTAGTTGTCGTGAAAAGTAATACCAACTCTCCAACGACACCAACAAATCCTACGATCGATATCGGTGGAGTGCATTGGCGCATGTAGTGCTAAAATGTGCAAAACGGTCACTAACTTGTATAAGACTATAGTCTACTAGTGTTGGTATAACATTTGCTTTCCTTTATGGAACAAATGAAATTCTACGGGGTAGTTAATAGACCAAAGTGTTATTTAGTGGATTAATTATTATAAAGATATTATAATATAATTATATTGCACGATGCCACACGCAAAAATTAATGGCGTATGCAACTACCGAAGCTTTTCTTCTCTTCGGTCCGAGAGACCGAAGAGAAGAAAAGCGCCGCCCTCGTTCGCACAGATGTGTGTAGTAATTCTAATGGATGCAGCGCCACGACTACACACTACACTCCACACAAGTTAATATATACCACCAACGCTCTTCTCACTCTGCCCGTTATAGTCACATACAATAGTACTTATGAAGTAACATAATAGTTAAATATTGAAAGTTTTGAAAAGTTTTGAAAAAAAGTTTTGAAAGTGCGTCACGATAGCCGAGTGGTTGGGTGATCGGAATTCGAGTTAGGAGACCCGAGTTCGATCTCCTGGTGGTAGGCTCGTACCAATGCGTTTTTGCTTCAACATAAAGACGGCGACAGGCTCACCACCTGTCACATGGTGCCGAAAATATCTTCGGTGGAAGACAGATCGAAGGGACTTAATTGTCTAGACTAGACCTCTGTCCACCCCTATATTGTGAATAGCGTCAAGATTTTTTTCGTGTTTTTTGCTTTATTTCGACAACAACAAACAGTAAACACAATATGTACTTATAACTAATATTGTCATAGCAATTATAATTAGTAGACATAGTCTAAAGAAGATCAATATCTGTTGTAAGCAGTGATTTGGCGATATAATGGCGAACGCTTGCCAGCGTTAGTGCGACATTGCGAATATGGTGTCTATGGGGCCCGCGGTAACATAATTATTTTGGCATATGTTATATAGTAACATTATTTTAAGTTGTACTCGTCTTGATATCGGTTTAATCAGCTCATACGTATGCGTCAATTGCTCATATGCTTCTTGTTAAAATATATGTGTCTAATTATTATTATTATATATTGTGAACACTACGCTACGCTTAAAAGTCGCGATAGCCGAGGGGTTGGGTGGTCGGAATTTCGAGTCAAGAGACCCGAGTTCGATCCCCAGTTGGCAGGCACGTACCTATGGGTTTTTTTAAAAACTTATGTACGAATTATATCGATGGCTTGGACATAAAGATGGCGACGGGCTCATCACCTGTCATGTTGTTCCGAAAATATCTTCGGTGAAAGGTGGGTCGAAGGGACTTAACTGTCTAGACTAGACCTCTGTCTACCCCTGTATAGGGAATTGCGTGAAGATATTTATTTTATTTATTTTTATTACGGAACATAAGGTTCCTGATATTAATGATTATGCTAACAGCAATATAAATACAGTCCAAAGCGACACAATTAGTCCAATTGAGATTCTAGTATCATCATTGAGTGAATTGGTTTAGTACATTACATGGAGTGCACTTTGAATGCCTCAGTTATATAGTAGAAATGCTTTCGACTGATATTTGTTAGTTTGTATAACTAGAATTATATTTAGATATTAAATTATGTATTACAGAAATCTTTATTTTCATTCAGTTTGTAAGTAACAAAGGTTTGTTAAAACTAAGAGTTGTTCTAATTCTTATAATCATGTCAGATGCAATTTTTTTTTATTTTTTTTCCCTAATTACCGTTTTTAATTTGCAGCTCTATGGTACTAAGAGTGTACGTGAGCATAAACGATTACTTACCATCAGGTAAACCGAATACATGTTTCCAAAGTCTGTTTTCTACAAAGAAGTAAATGCAGTAAAACATAAAAATTTCATCAAAAAACAATTTTTTTCTATTTTATATTGAAAGAAGATATTGCAGAAGGATGAAAAGAACTATATAGGTGGAAAAAAAATCAAAAAAGAGCTCCAAAACACGGTCAACGAATAGGAAACCCTATTATGAACTAAAGAAAAAAAGGGAGAAAACGTTATGAAATCTAATCCGACACAACATTCTAATAAACACTATCAAAACAAGGAATGTGGAATGGACGAATAAAATGGGAAGACCGCCGAAGGTACATAAACAACAAATATAGGTAGAGATATGGTATTGTATCAAGAAGTTGGAAGGTATGATGAACGCAGAAAAGATTGGAGATCGCCTCATCTACAGGATCTATAGATTTCTATAAAATCTTAACGAATTTCCTTCATATTTTTTTTAAAGAATACTAGCTATGCCGAATAACATTACTAGTATTCCTGTTAATCACTCCAATTAAGCTGCAATGCTTGTGTCTGGAGTTGGTTTACGTCAATAGTCGAATGTCGGGGCCCGAACCTGCGACGTCATGTTTCGCAGTCCGCACCCTAAACCATTAGGCTATTGCCGCTATATTAGGCTATTGTTTTGTAACAGGGAAAGTAGAGAAGATAATTTATCAAACTAACACAGAAAATAATCTTAATTAAAATAGAATGGGAATAAATATTCATATTAATTGTTCTTCTCAAAACCTTTGTGGTTTAAGCAAAAGCAACTTAGTACTTGTCCCTTTTAATTTTTCCTACACTATACAAGCTTCAAAGCGAGAACACTGACCCGTAAAATTTTCTGTGTAACGTGAAAGGAATTACTAATCTGTCTAAAACATTTCACGATTTAATTACCTACCTACCGGGTTTACACTTTACAACACTATATTATATACAGTTGCGCTTTTCATTGTTATAAAAATTATGATTATAACTTATACCGAGGCTCAAAACATTAATAAACATAATAATCTAGTATCTAAAATAAACATATTTATTTATTATTACAATTCTCAAGAAGAAAAATAATTATTATATTCAATATCATTGTTGTGTAAAGAGGTTTACCCACAACACACATTCGTTGACGATAAACCCCGTCAATTCTGAGAAAGTAAATAAGATACAAAGAAATTTAAATAAGGTGGAATGTTGATTTTTGCAATTTTGATGATAAAATATGAACTTAATATAAGATAATACTTTGGATTCATACTTTGTTTTTTGTAATTTATATACCCAAATTGAGGATATGCTCGTAGTTTTAATTACTTGGGAATATAGTCGTAGTTGCGTTAAGCACAAAAAAGTGTAGAATATTATTAAACACAATACGATTAAATTTGGGCTTGAAATATTTTGTGATGATATAAGTGCTTAAAAATAGTAGTAGTAGTATATACTACACCACTCATAAACAAGAAATAAATACAACACATACATATTTACTTTTATGTTAATAATTTTTAAATAATTAATATAAAAGTAATTTGTCATTAATGTAAAAGTAAATTGTTAAAATAAATGTTAATTTGATTGTGGTCTTTTGGTGGAATTCACTTTTTCCACAGTTCACTGATTCTACAATTTAGTTATTTTATTTTATAGAAAAGGGAGTCAAACGGGCTGGTGGCTCACGTGAAGGTAAGTGATTACCGCCGCCCATGAAGGTAAGTGATTACCGCCGCCCATGAACACCCGCAATACCAGAGGCATAGCAGATGCGTTGTCGGCCTTAGCGTGCCCCCCCACGCAGAATTGGGGGAGGGAGGTTATTTTTAAAAATTATGATAATACTGGACCGATTTGATCATGAGGAATTCTGCCCGTCTGAAATATATGAATAGGACGTGTGAAGTCCGCCAACACACAGGAGAGTGGTAGACGTTCGCCTGCTGAATGTAATCTGTATCTCTGAATGTAAATCTGTTTGAATGAGAGAAGACCTTTGCCTAGCCCTGAATGTTTACAAGAATTTAATTCAGTTTTCCTAGTTTGGATTCCTATTTTTCCACTAAGGTAATATATTTTTGAACCATGTTCATGTAGAAGAACTTATAAAGAAAAATTTATAAAGATTACTTTATCTTTACTGCCAAACTAGATAGGCTGAAATTAGTAGACATTATAGCGTACTTTTCATAAATAATAAACCTTATTTTATTAAAAGAGTCACGAATGCCAAGTGGTTGGGTGATAGGAATTCAAGTTAAGAGACCCAAGTTCGATCCCCAAGGTTCGTACCAATGAGTTTTTTCAAAAACCTATGCACGAATCATATATTTGGCATAGACACAAAGACGGCGACGGGGTCGCCACCTGTCACATTGTCCCAATAAATGCCTTCGGTGGAAGGTAGGTCGAAGGGACTTAATAGTCTACATCTCTGTCTACCCCTGTATTAGGAATGGCGGGGAGATTTTTTTATATATTTGATTAAAAACATTAAACGAAACTACGATTTTATTTGCATTCTCCAAACAAATACGCTAGGAGCAGTCACGTCAAGTATTTGGACCGCAGTCGACTGATTTGTGGGATAGTCTCGCTGGAACTACGAGGAGTTCAGTGATTTATTGGTCTACAGCCGGAACATATCGTTTACCTCCGATTTACGGAATTCTTGGCTTTGCATCTAAACCAAATGTGTACAATGAAAGTACGCAATCACAGAATTTTTTCTCATGCATCCCTATGTTTACTACCGCAAAACTCGAAAAGTAGTTGATGTAGCGACTTGAAATTTGGATAGGTCTTTGCATTTTCATCCAGTTTATACATACTTTGTAAGTGTAGTATATGTAATTTGTTGTTATCACACACACATTTTATTTCTTCTTGTTTTCTCTGAAACAGCTGATGTTCTTAATAGAATAGATAGCTGACCGTCCATATTTACTTGTTGGAACTTCTTTTTGTCTTATTTATATATATACATTTATATATATTTGAATGTTGACTGTCAAAGGTATCTCCGTAGTAACTTTGATTTTCAAATAAGTAATAAATGGCAGCGTACTTCAAATAATGATTTTAGTGAGCAAATTTTATAACTTGTGTTAAATTATTGTAATTTAAAAAATATTTCATCGTTGGCTTGGACATAAAGACGGCGACGGGCTCACCACCTGTCACGTTGTTCCGAAAATATCTTCGGTGGAAGGTGGGTCAAAGGGACTTAATCGTCTAGACTTGACCTCTGTCTACCCCTGTATTGGGAATTGCGTGAAGATATATTTTTTTTAAATACAGCCATTGTTACTCGCCCATAATTTAGCTTTTTATTCGCGAAAGAATTTTACTGTTCAATGCATGCTGTTAGTGGTTAAGGCGTGAAATGGCAACAAAAAAGCAAAATCACTTTCGTATTTATAATTCAGTAATCGTTATTATTACCTGACGAACGATATACGAGTTTAAGTTCTTTGAGTTGTGGTCTTCAAAAATGACTTTGTTATTTTTACTATTATTTTCCGGATGATAACTGTACAATATACAATATACTGTACAATATACTACATTTAAAATTTAAATACAGTAGTCGATTCTCGGTAAATCAATGTTTCGGAGAATATTTTTACTTTCCATATAATTCATAACAGACTTAGGTGCCGGTTATGGCTAATACGTTATAACAATAATAACAATAGTGGAACAAAGTTTCTTAATTTCTGGATTAAAATTCCATTCCTGGTACCTATATTTTTTACTTTCCATATAATTCATAACAGACTTAGGTGCCGGTTATGGCTAATACGTTATAACAATAATAACAATAGTGGAACAAAGTTTCTTAATTTCTGGATTAAAATTCCATTCCTGGTACCTATATTTTTACTAAAAACACATATAGTTAGACAAATAGAAAAGGTAAAGATAAAAGGCGTGTTAACTGAAATGGAAAGCATACAAATATTCATATTGTTAGGCCTGCCAGAGAACTATAATTTGTTTCACAAAGCACCTGTGCCTGTTGCTTGCCCCGCATAATTTCTTTAACACTATACAGGCTTTCAAAGCGAGAATACTGGCCCGTGAAATCTTCTGTGCGACGTGAAAGGAATTGTTTACCTGTCTCTTTTTAAATACTTTGTATTTCATTCTATCATTCTAGACTTGACCTGTTTCTAGAATATTTCATATTTCGATGCTTACTATACAATAGAAGCTGGTAACTTAAGGTTAATGTAAAAAAAACAGTTCATAAAATATTGCTTCTTAAAATTTGACGTTCGTTATTTTCTTGAATTAAAAAACTATTTTGGAAGTGTAGTCAAACAACGAATTCGCTGACTTAACGATTGTTCCACTGTAAACAATGTTTGATTAAGCCTATATTTCAATATTCTTTAAAAAAAATCGTAGATAAGTTTTTTTGAAAATACACATTGGTACGACCCTGGGTAACCTGGGGTTCGAACTCGGATCTCGTGACTCGAATTTCAAACTCCCAGCCACTATCGTGGTTATTAATTTATTTTTCATTATTATGACACTTTAAAATATAATAAAAATACATAAATACGAATAAAGCTAACATGGAAATAAATAGGTTAGCTAGCCTTGGTATAGCAATCACGAATACCTTAATTCTCTACAGAAAGTTTTGACAAGTTCTGCCAACAAATTAATTACGAATATATATTAAGCCTGTAATTGGAATACCCTTTATTTTAAAAGGATTATATTAATATCGTTATATTTGTTTTATTCGAAATTTTAAATTGTACACCATCTAGACTAAAGCATATTACTAAGTAATAAACCTTAATATTGTGTTAATAGATGATGTATATAATATTTTTCTAAATAAATAAATATCTTCACGCAATTCCCAATACATGGGTAGACAGAGGTCTAGTCTAGAAAATTAAGTCCCTTTGACTCACCTTCCACCGAAGATATTTTCGGGACAACGTGACAGGTGGTGAGCCCGTCGCCGTCTTTATATCCAAGCCAACGATATGATTCGTACAGAAGTTTTTGAAAAACTCATAGGTATTAGCCTGCCACCTGGGGATGAACTCGGGTCTCTTGACGAGAAATTCCGACCACCCAACCACTGGGCTATCGTGACTTCAATATTTTTTAAATTCTATTATATATATATTAGAATATAGAAATCGTTTACTATTTATATATACTTAAGAGGGTAGCTAAAGCACGTGTGTTATTGGTTCTTAAACAACGAAACTACCACAAACCCTGCCCCGAGAACATGTAAAAGAAGTGCTTTTCTAAGTACTCGTCTTGTAGTCGAACCCGGGACCACAAAGCTGGGGACAACTTGAAATGGCACGGTGTCAGTCACTCGTTCATTGACGTCGTTAAAAGCTCGTTAATTGCGATATAATATTAAAGTCACAAATAAGTGAGGTTGTATTCTAACTTTACTTTATTTAATTATTTGTTATTTTTCCTTTTTTTTGTAGAATTGGGAGGCAAACGAGCAGGTGACTCACGGTATGGTAAGTGATTACCGCCGCCCATGAACACCCGCAATACCAGAGGCATAGCACATGCATTGCCGGCCTTAGAGTAACCCCCCCAGAAATGGTGGGAGAGGGTGTGTGGGCCTCCGGTCACCTACACTAACCAGACGAAACGCAGAAGTTTGTTAGACTTCTACTTCACGTCGGTATTCTGTGAGGTCGTGGTACTGCTCCGGTCGAGCCGGCCCATTCACGAACAACAAAAGCTGATGCGTGGCTCTACCACTGTTGAGTCTACGTCTCCATACCAGTTAACTAACGTTACAATTATTAAAGCTTTTAATACAGTTTAACGTTATTCCAGAAATACGAAATTTCACAACAATCCAGATTCATTATCGCTTAATCCTCTTTCCAGTTGCTGCTTTACGTTCGTACAAATATTTATTGCTCGAAATGCAAAAGGCGAAGCTTACATTTCTACTCTTCGAAGATAAACGATCCTGTTTCTCTTACTTTCTTACATGACAAAGACAAAACTTCACCGAGTCGACATCTCGGAAATATTTCTGTTGTATAACTTTAATCTCTAGTGCTACTACAGCATATTTTTCTAATTTGTATTGTAATGTACCAGAATGTGATAATATGCCTTATATACCATAACACTTAATTTAACTACTTCTAGTCTTCCCTATAATACCTACACCCTCTGCAGGACCTCGGTGCCCTACATAAGAAGGGTATTTAATTGGCACCTTATACGTTACTGCCATGGGACTAAGATACACATTAAAATTGTAACGTTATTTTCTACATACCTAAAATATTATCTAAACAGAAAGATTGTATAGAAGAAATATGTATATATAGATTGGGGACACATTCGAAGAGAAACATGTTAGCACGGATGGTGTTACAGGTGCAGTCTAGTTAGTCATAAAGACAGGATATGACAGCTAAACTATACAATAATTAGTACCATGCGGTGCCTTTTGCATTATTTACATTCATAACGGAAAGGAATTAATTCTATATGATGAACTCCTCAAATATTCACGATAGCCGAGTGATTGGGTGGTAGGAATTTCGAGTCAAGAGACCCGAGTCTGATCCCCTGGTGGCAGGCTTGTAACAATGGGTTTTCAAAAACGTATGTACGAATTATATAATTGATTTAGACATAAAGACAGTGACGAGTTCACCACATGTAACGTAGTCCCGAAAATATCATCGGGAAGACCCCTGTATGGGGAATTTCGAGAAGATATTTATTTATAACTCCTCAAAAATTCAATGGAAGACATAAGCCTTTGAGTTTGGAGTTTTTGCTATAATTGCTATACCTGCCGATTACCATGCGTAGATTGATTTGGATTGGATTTCGGCAGTACGTAACAACTCATCCCTTAGATGCTTCTACTTCCTTAGATACTTCTTCTGTCAGAGTGGTAGAGCCACGCAACAACTTTTGTTGTTGCATGACTGGGCCGGCTCGACCGGGGGAGTACCACGACCTCACAGAATACTGGCGTAAAGTAGAAGTCTAACAAACCTCTGCGTTTCGTCTGGTGAGTGCAGGTAACCGGTGGCCCACACACCCTTCTCCCCCAATTATTGGGGAGGGGGGCACTCTAAGGGAGGCAACTCATCTGCTAAGCCTCTGGTATTGCGGGTGTTCATGGGCGGCGGTAATCACTTACCATCGCGTGAGCCTCCTCCTCGTTTGCCTCCCTTTTCCTATAAAAAAATATAAAAAAAATAAAAAAAACCCACCACATGCTGCAAATTTTTGTCTGGAGTTTTTCGAGATGCTTATTCCGTCATCTATCTGTAACTATTATAATTTTTAAGATTCTTCCCTAAATTGCCTGGAAGACTCTCGGCAAGAAACGGATGGGAATATTTTACGCAGGTACTACACGGCATAAATATTTCATTACTATAAAAATCAACAAACATAAAATAGATAGAAAATAACGCCGCCTCCTATTCGAAGTCGGGTAGAAAGGGTTGCTAGCGGTATATTAGTAAATTAATATCAATTGTTAAGTGACGGAAATGCTAACAATTAAGTGTCATCCACTTAATGAAACAATAATGTACTAATCGATCGAGGGAACACTTCGCGAAGAGGATATAAGTCTTAATAAACGCAATAACACTGATGTCGTCTAACTAGATTAGTCAAGTTATCATAAAATTATATCCATTAGTAAAATATTATAGACATTTGCGATGTGTGTGTGTGTGTGTGTGTGTGATTTTTTACACATCTAAGCCAAAGTTAAATAAATAAAGTTAAGCTATATCTACCGGCAAAATTGAAGCATCTGTTTAACTGTTGACAAATATAGTCGTTATATACTAAAAGCACATAAAAATATGTATGGGACTAATAACACTTGTTAGCAAAAATCAAGTTTTATATCTTATAGTCACGATAGCCGAGTGGGTTGGGTGGTCGGAATTACGAGTCGAGAGACCCGAGTTCGATCCCCAGATGGCAGGCTCGTACCAATGAGTTTATCAATAACTTATTTACGATTTATATCGTTGGCTTGGACATAAAGACGGCGACGGGCTCACCACCTGTCACGTTGTCCCGAAAATATCTTCGGTGGAAGGTGGGTCAAAGGGACTTAATTGTCTCGACTAAACCTCTGTCTACCCCTGTATTGGGAATTGCGTGAAGATATTTATTTACTTTTAATATTATTTATTAAGTTTTATATCTGTTGGTTCCAGCAAATCTTCAAATATTTTGATTATTTTTTGCCTAATAGCTGTATTATAAGGAATAACTTTAGGTACTTTTATGCTAGAAATAATTATGGCAAAAATACGCAGCTAGTAATATAAACATATTTAATGGGCTAGGCATTGTAACAGCTTTGGCGACTATACAAGATAGGCATATATCTTACTGTAAAATGAAAATAGTAAAATATAATATGATTTTCATGTTTTCGAAATTTATTCTTAGGTTAGCTCTAGAATTTAAACACCTTAACCTTTTTCAAGGTTCGCAGGCGAAGGGCATAATTTAATTATACTACGAAACATCGAAATTTTCACCCCTAGTGGTTCTATCAATATATTATAAATTTTTAATAATATTTAATATGAATGTCGCTTCCTTTATATTATAAATCTATAAAACATTTAACTGAAGAGAATGTTTTAATAGGAGCTATATTTGTTAAACACTTTAGCAGTCGCTAACAAGTGCGATACGTTAAATTGATCTTAATTTGTTCTGTTACAGCGAGTAGGATGATAATCTGGCACAATATTATAAATACCGGCACAATCAAATTTGTGTGTTTTGGAGTGCGGTCGCCGGCGCACGAAAGACAACGTGGACATAGCCATAGACAAACCAAAAAAATATGTGTTATAGCGACATAACTATATCGAAATATACAAAACCAAAATGCAGCATACGGGTGACGGCCAGTCAAGTTTAGGATAATAGGTGTAATTAAATTAAATTAAATTAAATTTAATTAAATTGAATTAAATTGAATTAAATTGAATTAAATTGAATTAAATTAAATTAAATTGAATTGAATTGAATTGTATTGAATTGAATTATATTAAATTAAATTAAACTAAATTAAATTAAATTAATTAAATTAAATTAAATTAAATTAAATTAAATAAATTAAATTAAATTAAATTAATTAAATTAAATTAGAATTAAATTAAATTAAATTAAATTAAATTAAATTAAATTAAATTAAATTAAATTAAATTAAATTAATTAAATTAAATTAAATTAAATTAAATTAAATTAAATAAATTAAATTAAATAAATTAAATTAAATTGAATTGAATTGAATTGAATTGAATAGAATAGAATTGAATTATATTGAATTAAATTAAATAAATTAAATTAAATTGAATTGAATAAAATTGAATTAAATTAAATTAAATTGAATTAAATTAAATTAAATTAAATTAAATTAAATTAAATTAAATTAAATTAAATTAAATTAAATTAAATTAAATTAAATTAAATTAAATTAAATTAAATTAAATTAGATTAGAATTAAATTAAATTAAATTAAATTAAATTAAATTAATAATTTAATAATTAATTTAATTTAATTTATAATCTTATAATGAAATCGAATCAAAAATCTTATTGAATTGAATATTGAACACCTAATTCACAGAAATGGCAAAAATATTTCAGCTTTATCAAAAGTCTACAGATGATTATAGGCTGCCTAGGGTACTAAGTACTACCTCAAAGTACCGTTCTGAGCCTCCTACAGCCGTCGAATCCCCACTGTTCGCACGCATGCAGCTCGTCACTCTACTTCTTTCGTTTTTCATTTCGAGCCCACTTAAGCGTAATAACTCGGTAGAACTTAATGTTATCGGCCTCTTACGAAACTCGTGGAAAGAAATAGTAAATATTCTTACTCCCACATGACAAAATAAAAATAAACACATATCGTCACGCCATTCCCAATACTATTAAGATTGAGTTCTAATCCTTCCGACCCAACTTTCACCGAAAGGTTTTTTTTTTTTTGAAAAACATCGTGACAGGTGATAAGCCGTCGCCGTCTTTATGTCCAAGACAAGGATACAAATCATACATAAGGGGTTGGAACTCGGGTCTCTGATCACCCAATCACCACTCGACTATCGTGACTCTTTATTCCCACATTCAAATATTCTTTATATTTTATAACAATAATAAACTCTAGAGAATTGGCTAATATATTCAAAATAAATACATACTCCTACAACATATATGTTGGATACCTCTAATACAAAACACAATGAATGTCAAAATCTCTTACTCCTACATTTAGTATGTTTACAGTACTGATAAATCACAACACAACAATTATAACAACGCACGAAATGGATTTATAGACAAAGGGGTTGCGGCACTCCCATTTGTTATTTATTGTCAATTTGCGTACCCGGCTGTGGTTGTTCGTTAGTGGTCCTGTAATAAACATATTAAATATCCTACGAAATCTTTTAACAAAACTGTTTTTCCTTCATAAATCGTCGTTTGTCAGAATTACATTGATGTCAACTGATCTCCTTAAAGACACAGCAATAATCGCTATACCTGTGTTACGTGTGCGCCTAATTTTTTCGTATCCGCTGAATCGCGGTTTAGAGTTTTAGCAACATAATAAATACCCGAGAGACAAATAAATGGCGTTAAAATAAAACAAAAAAATTTTTTGTTATAACAATTTTTGTGGGCGATAACAAATAAAATTAGAATAATACGACGACTTTCACACACAGAGTGGCGTACTCACCGATTTTCGTGGTATCGTCTTGGGTTTAATTCCTGACAGGTTAATGTAAGTAGTAAGTAGCTTGTGTTATGGAGTCAGAAACAACATTGAAGGTTATACGAACACTCGGACCCTAGCAAATATTGATATTGTAAGTCACGATAGCCGAGTGGTTGAATGATCGGAATTCGAGTCGAGAGACCGAGATCGGTCCCCTGGTGGAAGGCTCGTACCAATAGGTTTTCGAAATTCGATTTATATATAACTGGGCTTGGATATATAACTAGATAAAAATAAACACATATCGTCACGCCATTCCCAATACTATTAAGATTGAGTTCTAATCCTTCCGACCCAACTTTCACCGAAAGGTTTTTTTTTTTTTGGAAAACATCGTGACAGGTGATAAGCCGTCGCCGTCTTTATGTCCAAGACAAGGATACAAATCATACATAAGGGGTTGGAACTCGGGTCTCTGATCACCCAACCACCACTCGACTATCGTGACTCTTTATTCCCACATGGAAATATTCTTTATATTTTATAACAATAATAAACTCTAGAGAATTGGCTAATATATTCAAAATAAATACATACTCCTACAACATATATGTTGGATACCTCTAATACAAAACACAATGAATGTCAAAATCTCTTACTCCTACATTTAGTATGTTTACAGTACTGATAAATCACAACACAACAATTATAACAACGCACGAAATGGATTTATAGACAAAGGGGTTGCGGCACTCCCATTTGTTATTTATTGTCAATTTGCGTACCCGGCTGTGGTTGTTCGTTAGTGGTCCTGTAATAAACATATTAAATATCCTACGAAATCTTTTAACAAAACTGTTTTTCCTTCATAAATCGTCGTTTGTCAGAATTACATTGATGTCAACTGATCTCCTTAAAGACACAGCAATAATCGCTATACCTGTGTTACGTGTGCGCCTAATTTTTTCGTATCCGCTGAATCGCGGTTTAGAGTTTTAGCAACATAATAAATACCCGAGAGACAAATAAATGGCGTTAAAATAAAACAAAAAAAAATTTTTTTTGTTATAACAATTATTGTGGGGGATAACCGAGAGACAAATAAATGGCGTTAAAATAAAATAAAAAAAATGTTTCTGTTATAACAATTTTTGTGCGCGATAACAAATAAAATTAGAATAATACGACGACTTTCACACACAGAGTGGCGTACACACCGATTTTCGTGGTATCGTCCTGGGTTTAATTCCCTGACAGGTTAATGTAAGTAGTAAGTAAGTAGCTTGTGTTATGGAGTCAGAAACAACATTGAAGGTTATACGAACACTCGGACCCTAGCAAATATTGATATTGTAAGTCACGATAGCCGAGTGGTTGGGTGATCGGAATTCGAGTCGAGAGACCCGAGATCGGTCCCCTAGTGGAAGGCTCGTACCAATAGGTTTTTACGAAATTCGATTTATATATAACTGGGCTTGGATATATAACTAGATAAAAATAAATAAATAAATATTTTCACGCAATTCCCAATACAGGGGTAGACAGAGGTCTAGTCTAGACAATTAAGTTCCTTTGACCCACCTTCCACCGAAGATATTTTCGGGACAACGTGACAGGTGTTAAGCCCGTCGCCGTTTTATGTCCATAAATAGATAATAAATATAAATATATAGAAAAAGTCGGCAACGGGCTCACCACCTGTCACGTTTTTTCAAAAATGTCTTCGGTGGAAGGTGGGTCGAAGAGACTAAATTGTCTAGACTAGACCTATGTCTACCCCTGTATTAGGCATGGCGTGAAGATATTCATTGTATTTCTTGTTTTCTTGTTGACCCGTGCGAGAATTGAAGCCAGAGACCGCAGATCTGGCGACTCTAAAAACCATTGTGTACACCACCCGAGGACTGAAGTTGTCTACATAGTGATAACCCTTTTTTACATAATGTTTGGAATTTTGAAACATAAAGAAAATGTAAAAACTAAAATGTTTTCGAATTACTATTACTTAAATATATATACATAAATAGAAAAATACCTCGTTTATGTAAAATTATAAATATTTCATAATTTTTTCTTTAAACCTTATCATCATCACACATGACACGATTTGTAATTAAAGTCACCTGAACGTAAAAAAGATGTAAAATTGTTACTTATCCTCGTGTCTAATTACCATTTGGAGTAATGAATAGAAAGAGCCACGTACTCGTACTTAAGTGAGTGCGCAGTGATTGCATTCCCTTGCTTGATTTTTTAATGTAAGATAACAAGTATTCATAGTGAAAGCAGTTGCAGCCTCGTTTCCTTACAAAGCACCTCTTGAAAATGTGACTTATTATTTTGACTCAATTACTTCGAAGCTGACGTGGTACTGATGAATGAATTTCGTTTGAACAAAACTAGTAGTAAATGTAATTTTTTTATACTTAATTATGATTTTCCTTTATTATAGAAGGGAGACACACAGTAGTTGTAAATGAAGTTGGTTTGAAAAATTATTCCTACATAACGTCTGAATATATAACACGGAATTTATTAATTGAAAAGTGTTTTATTTTACTTTTTCTTTATTAAGAAGTATACCCCACCAGAATGCTGAATAATATGATTAAAGTGTTTCTAAACTCGTAATCGAAAACAAAATAACATACAAAAATATGTTGTACTAGATTAAATATCTATTATATAAAATCGTATTTATAAAATAATTAAATTTTAATCACAAAAACAACTTAAATACGATTTACAATGATGTTGCATGTATGCTGTAAGCTGTAATTAGACATTTTCTGAATTTCTGATCAACAATATATGACGTATAATTAAATAATGAACATACTATAATTAAATAATACCTAAAATTTATTTATAAAACTATTTACTGTCTTAATTCATGCACGGGATAGCCAAGATTGTTCGAGTCGATAGGCTCAAGGTTGCTATGTGGTAAAACCGCCTTAAGTACTCGCACCAGTTCTACAAAGACGAAAAAGATAACTCAATTTTCTTTACAATAAGCATAAGTTTTAAATTTTGCTCTAAAAAAGGTAACTGGTTATCCATTAAATCTCGCGGTTTGATTTGGGAATACAGAGGGCCTATACATATTGTAACAGATATTGCTTAAAAGTTATCAAGGGGGGATTTTGGCAGCAAATGTTGGAAATTCTTGCGACTCAACGACGTTATGAATAACAAATCGCTTGTGCCTTGTTGAACACTGCATGATATTTCGGCAACGACATCACAAAATGTTCCTGTCGCTAACAACTTCTGATATAACGAGTTCCTAAGCCAAAGACTTGAAAACTTTTGGAGTATATCCAAGATATTGAAGCAGTGAAACAACTTTGCGATGAAGTTTAATTGGAGGAATCGGTAAGCTGTCACATGTCATTTTTATGTTTGAGATCCGAAAGTTCTTTAAGTTACGAGTATCTTTACATTAGTATGTCAAATAAGAACAAACCGTGGACTGTGTTACTTAGCAACATAAACCGAACTTAAATATACCGATACCGATACAAATTATATAAGATACCAAAAAAGTGGATACCTGTCTGAGTTTCTGTCACCCGTTTCGACTTCTGAACGTAAAACTTTTTAAGATAGGGATATTTTTACATTCTTAAAATTTTCTAAAAGTCTCCTGTTTTTTTTTTTTAAATCCACGTTTGAAATTTTGTAAAAGTACCTAACACCAGCTGCTTCGCAACCGGTTTCATTAATATTGGTCTGGTATTTTTTTTCTATCTGTACCCAATGCCATTTTCTCCAAGTTGCCATTTAAGATACCCATGGGAAAAAGAGTGATAAATGATTTAAGTGGGTTTTCTTCCACACAAAGGATACACTATTCGATTTCCACCGCTAAACAGATATGGACTGCTGTGTTCTGGTTTTAAGTTATATACTTAATTATTATATTACTTTAGTTGACTGGAAGATGAGCCGCGATGAGGCCGCCAAATTATACCTGCTACCTATAATTCTAATTTCCCTTTGATTTCTCAATTTTGTGTTTGTAATGTACGATAAAAGTTCATTTATTATTACTTTATTACTAGCTGTCTAGTTTTCAATATTACTTGGCATATAATGAATCTATCCTTTGATTAAGTTTAAGTTCAAATTACAAAATGATTTAAACAAGCGCCTGGTTATAATTACTAGCAAAGGAATTTGTTATATCAAAGATTGCTATTTTTTCTTGCTCCGTATTAAAATCATATAAAATTAACGTGGACGTTAACGATGGCCGATGACAAAGTCAGTCAAACGAAGGTGATGTCTTCGCCAATGACATTAAATAAAAAAAAATATCTTCACGCAATTCCCAATACAGGGGTAGACAGAGGTCAAGTCTAGACAATTAAGTCCCTTTGACCCACCTTCCACCGAAGATATTTTCTGGACAACGTGACAGGTGGTGAGCCCATCGCCGCCATGTCCAAGCCAACGATGAAATTCGTACATAAGTTTTTGAAAAACTCATTGGTACTGCCACCTGGGGATCGAACTCGGGTCTCTCGACTCGAAATTCCGACCACCCAACAACTCGGCTATCGTGACTTATGACGCCAATGACATTAATACCGTAAGTCCTTACCAGTTGAGTAAATACCCTTAATGCAGCTTCTAATGCAATATGTGGGAATCGAATAGTGTGTCCTTTGTGTGCAAGAAAACCCACCTAAATGATTTATCACCCTCTTTTTCCCTTAAACAGTAAACAGCAACTTAGAAAATGGCATTGGGTACCGATAGAAAATAATACCACAGACCAATATTAAGGAGACCGATTGCGAAGCAGGAGATGTTAGGTACTTTTACTAAATTTCATAGGTGGATTTAAAAAAAAAAACAGGAGACTTTTAGAAAATTTTAAGAATGAAAAATTTCCTATCTTAAAAAGTTTTCCTTAAGAAGTCGAAACGGGTGACAGGAACGCATACAGGAGTCCACTTTTTGGTATCAATTATATTTAATATCAGTATCGGTATATTTAAGTTCGGTTTATGCTGTAATATAGTCCACGGTTTGTTCTTCTTATTTGACATACTAATGTAAAGATTGAAAAATAAAAGTCACGATAGCCGAGTTGTTGGGTGGTCGGAATTTCGAGTCGAGAGACCCGAGTTCGATCCCCAGGTGGCAGTACCAATGAGTTTTCAAAACCTTATGTACGAATTTCATCGTTGGCTTGGACATAAAGGCGGCGACGGGCTCACCACCTGTCACGTTGTCCCGAAAATATCTTCGGTGGAAGGTGGGTCAAAGGGACTTAATTGTCTAGACTTGACCTCTGTCTACCCCTGTATTGGGAATTGCGTGAAGATATTTATTTATTTATAATGTAAAGATACTCGTAACTTAAAGAACTTTCGGATCTCAAACATAAAAATGACATGTGACAGCTTACCGATTCCTCCAATTAAACTTCATCGCAAAGTTGTTTCACTGCTTCAATATCTTGGATATACTCCAAAAGTTTTCAAGTCTTTGGCTTAAGAACTCGTTATATCAGAAGTTGTTAGCGACCGGAACATTTTGTGATGTCGTTGCCGAAATATCATGCAGTGTTCAACAAGGCACAAGCGATTTGTTATTCATAACGTCGTTGAGTCGCAAGAATTTCCAACATTTGCTGCCAAAATCCCCCCTTGATAACTTTTAAGCAATATCTGTTACAATATGTATAGGCCCGCTGTATTCCCAAATCAAACTGCGAGATTTAATGGATAACCAGTTACCTTTTAGAGCAAAATTTAAAACTTTTGCTTATTATAAAGAAAATTGAGTTTTCTTTTTGTCTTTGTAGAACTGGTGCGAGTACTTAAGGCGGTTTTACCACATAGCAACCTTGAGCCTATCGACTCAAACAATCTTGGTTATCCCGTGCATGAATAGATAGAATAAGAATAGAAAATAGAAATAGAATAGAAAATAGAAATAGAATAGAAAATAGTTTTATAAATAAATTTTAGGTATTATTTATATAAATAAATAAATAAAATATCTTCACGCAATTCCCAATACAGAGGTAGACCGAGGTCAAGTCTAGACAATTAAGTCCCTTTGACCCACCTTCAACCGAAGATATTTTCGGGACAACGTGACAGGTGGTGAGCCCATCGCCGCCATGTCCAAGCCAACGATGAAATTCGTACATAAGTTTTTGAAAAACTCATTGGTACTGCCACCTGGGGATCGAACTCGGGTCTCTCGACTCGAAATTCCGACCACCCAACAACTCGGCTATCGTGACTTATGACGCCAATGACATTAATACCGTAAGTCCTTACCAGTTGAGTAAATACCCTTAATGCAGCTTCTAATGCAATATGTGGGAATCGAATAGTGTGTCCTTTGTGTGCAAGAAAACCCACCTAAATGATTTATCACCCTCTTTTTCCCTTAAACAGTAAACAGCAACTTAGAGAAAATGCCATTGGGTACCGATAGAAAATAATACCACAGACCAATATTAAGGAGACCGATTGCGAAGCAGGAGATGTTAGGTACTTTTACTAAATTTCATAGGTGGATTTAAAAAAAAAAAATATCTTCACGCAATTCCCAATACAGGGGTAGACAGAGGTCAAGTCTAGACAATTAAGTCCCTTTGACCCACCTTCCACCGAAGATATTTTCTGGACAACGTGACAGGTGGTGAGCCCGTCGCCGCCTTTATGTCCAAGACAACGATGAAATTCGTACATAAGTTTTTGAAAAACTCATTGGTACTGCCACCTGGGGATCGAACTCGGGTCTCTCGACTCGAAATTCCGACCACCCAACAACTCGGCTATCGTGACTTATGACGCCAATGACATTAATACCGTAAGTCCTTACCAGTTGAGTAAATACCCTTAATGCAGCTTCTAATGCAATATGTGGGAATCGAATAGTGTGTCCTTTGTGTGCAAGAAAACCCACCTAAATGATTTATCACCCTCTTTTCCCTTAAACAGTAAACAGCAACTTAGAAAATGGCATTGGGTACCGATAGAAAATAATACCACAGACCAATATTAAGGAGACCGATTGCGAAGCAGGAGATGTTAGGTACTTTTACTAAATTTCATAGGTGGATTTAAAAAAACAGGAGACTTTTAGAAAATTTTAAGAATGAAAAATTTCCTATCTTAAAAGTTTTCCTTAAGAAGTCGAAACGGGTGACAGGAACGCATACAGGAGTCCACTTTTTGGTATCAATTATATTTAATATCAGTATCGGTATATTTAAGTTCGGTTTATGCTGTAATATAGTCCACGGTTTGTTCTTCTTATTTGACATACTAATGTAAAGATTGAAAATAAAAGTCACGATAGCCGAGTTGTTGGGTGGTCGGAATTTCGAGTCGAGAGACCTGAGTTCGATCCCCAGGTGGCAGTACCAATGAGTTTTTCAAAAACTTATGTACGAATTTCATCGTTGGCTTGGACATAAAGGCGGCGACGGGCTCACCACCTGTCACGTTGTCCCGAAAATATCTTCGGTGGAAGGTGGGTCAAAGGGACTTAATTGTCTAGACTTGACCTCTGTCTACCCCTGTATTGGGAATTGCGTGAAGATATTTATTTATTTATAATGTAAAGATACTCGTAACTTAAAGAACTTTCGGATCTCAAACATAAAAATGACATGTGACAGCTTACCGATTCCTCCAATAAAACTTCATCGCAAAGTTGTTTCACTGCTTCAATATCTTGGATATACTCCAAAAGTTTTCAAGTCTTTGGCTTAAGAACTCGTTATATCAGAAGTTGTTAGCGACCGGAACATTTTGTGATGTCGTTGCCGAAATATCATGCAGTGTTCAACAAGGCACAAGCGATTTGTTATTCATAACGTCGTTGAGTCGCAAGAATTTCCAACATTTGCTGCCAAAATCCCCCCTTGATAACTTTTAAGCAATATCTGTTACAATATGTATAGGCCCGCTGTATTCCCAAATCAAACTGCGAGATTTAATGGATAACCAGTTACCTTTTAGAGCAAAATTTAAAACTTTTGCTTATTATAAAGAAAATTGAGTTTTCTTTTTGTCTTTGTAGAACTGGTGCGAGTACTTAAGGCGGTTTTACCACATAGCAACCTTGAGCCTATCGACTCAAACAATCTTGGTTATCCCGTGCATGAATAGATAGAATAAGAATAGAAAATAGAAATAGAATAGAAAATAGAAATAGAATAGAAAATAGTTTTATAAATAAATTTTAGGTATTATTTATATAAATAAATAAATAAAATATCTTCACGCAATTCCCAATACAGAGGTAGACCGAGGTCAAGTCTAGACAATAAAGTCCCTTTGACCCACCTTCAACCGAAGATATTTTCGGGACAACGTGACAGGTGGTGAGCCCGTCGCCGCCGTTATGTCTAAGCCAACGATGAAATTCGTACATAAGTTTTTGTAAAACTCATTGGCACTGCCATCTGGGGATCGAACTCGGGTCTCTCGACTCGAAATTCCGACCACCCAACAACTCGGCTATGGTGACTTATGACGCCAATGACATTAATACCGTAAATCCTTACCAGTTGAGTAAATACCCTTAATGCAGCTTCTAATGCAATATGTGGGAATCGAATAGTGTGTCCTTTGTGTGCAAGAAAACCCACCTAAATGATTTATCACCCTCTTTTCCCTTAAACAGTAAACAGCAACTTAGAGAAAATGGCATTGGGTACCGATAGAAAATAATACCACAGACCAATATTAAGGAGACCGATTGCGAAGCAGGAGATGTTAGGTACTTTTACTAAATTTCATAGGTGGATTTAAAAAAAAAAAATATCTTCACGCAATTCCCAATACAGGGGTAAACAGAGGTCAAGTCTAGACAATAAAGTCCCTTTGACCCACCTTCAACCGAAGATATTTTCGGGACAACGTGACAGGTGGTGAGCCCGTCGCCGCCGTTATGTCTAAGCCAACGATGAAATTCGTACATAAGTTTTTGTAAAACTCATTGGCACTGCCATCTGGGGATCGAACTCGGGTCTCTCGACTCGAAATTCCGACCACCCAACAACTCGGCTATGGTGACTTATGACGCCAATGACATTAATACCGTAAATCCTTACCAGTTGAGTAAATACCCTTAATGCAGCTTCTAATGCAATATGTGGGAATCGAATAGTGTGTCCTTTGTGTGCAAGAAAACCCACCTAAATGATTTATCACCCTCTTTTCCCTTAAACAGTAAACAGCAACTTAGAAAATGGCATTGGGTACCGATAGAAAATAATACCACAGACCAATATTAAGGAGACCGATTGCGAAGCAGGAGATGTTAGGTACTTTTACTAAATTTCATAGGTGGATTTAAAAAAAACAGGAGACTTTTAGAAAATTTTAAGAATGAAAAATTTCCCTATCTTAAAAGTTTTCCTTAAGAAGTCGAAACGGGTGACAGGAACGCATACAGGAGTCCACTTTTTGGTATCAATTATATTTAATATCAGTATCGGTATATTTAAGTTCGGTTTATGCTGTAATATAGTCCACGGTTTGTTCTTCTTATTTGACATACTAATGTAAAGATTGAAAAATAAAAGTCACGATAGCCGAGTTGTTGGGTGGTCGGAATTTCGAGTCGAGAGACCCGAGTTCGATCCCCAGGTGGCAGTACCAATGAGTTTTTAAAAACTTATGTACGAATTTCATCGTTGGCTTGGACATAAAGGCGGCGACGGGCTCACCACCTGTCACGTTGTCCCAAAAATATCTTCGGTGGAAGGTGGGTCAAAGGGACTTAATTGTCTAGACTTGACCTCTGTCTACCCCTGTATTGGGAACTGCGTGAAAATATTTATTTATTTATAATGTAAAGATACTCGTAACTTAAAGAACTTTCGGATCTCAAACATAAAAATGACATGTGACAGCTTACCGATTCCTCCAATAAAACTTCATCGCAAAGTTGTTTCACTGCTTCAATATCTTGGATATACTCCAAAAGTTTTCAAGTCTTTGGCTTAAGAACTCGTTATATCAGAAGTTGTTAGCGACCGGAACATTTTGTGATGTCGTTGCCGAAATATCATGCAGTGTTCAACAAGGCACAAGCGATTTGTTATTCATAACGTCGTTGAGTCGCAAGAATTTCCAACATTTGCTGCCAAAATCCCCCCTTGATAACTTTTAAGCAATATCTGTTACAATATGTATAGGCCCGCTGTATTCCCAAATCAAACTGCGAGATTTAATGGATAACCAGTTACCTTTTTAGAGCAAAATTTAAAACTTTTGCTTATTATAAAGAAAATTGAGTTTTCTTTTTCGTCTTTGTAGAACTGGTGCGAGTACTTAAGGCGGTTTTACCACATAGCAACCTTGAGCCTATCGACTCAAACAATCTTGGTTATCCCGTGCATGAATAGATAGAATAAGAATAGAAAATAGATATAGAATAGAAAATAGTTTTATAAATAAATTTTAGGTATTATTTATATAAATAAATAAATAAAATATCTTCACGCAATTCCCAATACAGGGGTAAACAGAGGTCAAGTCTAGACAATAAAGTCCCTTTGACCCACCTTCAACCGAAGATATTTTCGGGACAACGTGACAGGTGGTGAGCCCGTCGCCGCCTTTATGTCTAAGCCAACGATGAAATTCGTACATAAGTTTTTGTAAAACTCATTGGTACTGCCACCTGGGGATCAAACTCGGGTCTCTCGACTCGAAATTCCGACCACCCAACAACTCGGCTATCGTGACTTATGACGCCAATGACATTAATACCGTAAATCCTTACCAGTTGAGTAAATACCCTTAATGCAGCTTCTAATGCAATATGTGGGAATCGAATAGTGTGTCCTTTGTGTGCAAGAAAACCCACCTAAATGATTTATCACCCTCTTTTTCCCTTAAACAGTAAACAGCAACTTAGAGAAAATGCCATTGGGTACCGATAGAAAATAATACCACAGACCAATATTAAGGAGACCGATTGCGAAGCAGGAGATGTTAGGTACTTTTACTAAATTTCATAGGTGGATTTAAAAAAAAAACAGGAGACTTTTAGAAAATTTTAAGAATGAAAAAATTTCCCTATCTTAAAAAGTTTTCCCTTAAGAAGTCGAAACGGGTGACAGAAACGCATACAGGAGTCCACTTTTTTGGTATCAATTATATTTAATATCAGTATCGGTATATTTAAGTTCGGTTTATGCTGTAATATAGTCCACGGTTTGTTCTTCTTATTTGACACACTAATGTAAAGATTGAAAAATAAAAGTCACGATAGCCGAGTTGTTGGGTGGTCGGAATTTCGAGTCGAGAGACCCGAGTTCGATCCCCAGGTGGCAGTACCAATGAGTTTTTCAAAAACTTATGTACGAATTTCATCGTTGGCTTGGACATAAAGGCGGCGACGGGCTCACCACCTGTCACGTTGTCCCGAAAATATCTTCGAATGAAGGTGGGTCAAAGGGACTTTATTGTCTAGACTTGACCTCTGTCTACCCCTGTATTGGGAATTGCGTGAAAATATTTATTTATTTATAATGTAAAGATACTCGTAACTTAAAGAACTTTCGGATCCCAAACATAAAAATGACATGTGACAGCTTACCGATTCCTCCAATTAAACTTCATCGCAAAGTTGTTTCACTGCTTCAATATCTTGGATATACTCCAAAAGTTTTCAAGTCTTTGGCTTAAGAACTCGTTATATCAGAAGTTGTTAGCGACCGGAACATTTTGTGATGTCGTTGCCGAAATATCATGCAGTGTTCAACAAGGCACAAGCGATTTGTTATTCATAACGTCGTTGAGTCGCAAGAATTTCCAACATTTGCTGCCAAAATCCCCCTTGATAACTTTTAAGCAATATCTGTTACAATATGTATAGGCCCGCTGTATTCCCAAATCAAACTGCGAGATTTAATGGATAACCAGTTACCTTTTAGAGCAAAATTTAAAACTTTTGCTTATTATAAAGAAAATTGAGTTTTCTTTTTGTCTTTGTAGAACTGGTGCGAGTACTTAAGGCGGTTTTACCACATAGCAACCTTGAGCCTATCGACTCAAACAATCTTGGTTATCCTGTGCATGAATAGATAGAATAAGAATAGAAAATAGAAATAGAAATAGAATAGAAAATAGAAATAGAAATAGAATAGAAAATAGTTTTATAAATAAATTTTAGGTATTATTTATATAAATAAATAAATAAAATATCTTCACGCAATTCCCAATACAGGGGTAAACAGAGGTCAAGTCTAGACAATAAAGTCCCTTTGACCCACCTTCAACCGAAGATATTTTCGGGACAACGTGACAGGTGGTGAGCCCGTCGCCGCCGTTATGTCTAAGCCAACGATGAAATTCGTACATAAGTTTTGTAAAACTCATTGGCACTGCCATCTGGGGATCGAACTCAGGTCTCTCGACTCGAAATTCCGACCACCCAACAACTCGGCTATGGTGACTTATGACGCCAATGACATTAATACCGTAAATCCTTACCAGTTGAGTAAATACCCTTAATGCAGCTTCTAATGCAATATGTGGGAATCGAATAGTGTGTCCTTTGTGTGCAAGAAAACCCACCTAAATGATTTATCACCCTCTTTTTCCCTTAAACAGTAAACAGCAACTTAGAGAAAATGCCATTGGGTACCGATAGAAAATAATACCACAGACCAATATTAAGGAGACCGATTGCGAAGCAGGAGATGTTAGGTACTTTTACTAAATTTCATAGGTGGATTTAAAAAAAAAACAGGAGACTTTTAGAAAATTTTAAGAATGAAAAAATTTCCCTATCTTAAAAAGTTTTCCCTTAAGAAGTCGAAACGGGTGACAGAAACGCATACAGGAGTCCACTTTTTTGGTATCAATTATATTTAATATCAGTATCGGTATATTTAAGTTCGGTTTATGCTGTAATATAGTCCACGGTTTGTTCTTCTTATTTGACATACTAATGTAAAGATTGAAAATAAAAGTCACGATAGCCGAGTTGTTGGGTGGTCGGAATTTCGAGTCGAGAGACCCGAGTTCGATCCCCAGGTGGCAGTACCAATGAGTTTTCAAAACTTATGTACGAATTTCATCGTTGGCTTGGACATAAAGGCGGCGACGGGCTCACCACCTGTCACGTTGTCCTGAAAATATCTTCGGTGGAAGGTGGGTCAAAGGGACTTAATTGTCTAGACTTGACCTCTGTCTACCCCTGTATTGGGAATTGCGTGAAGATATTTATTTATTTATAATGTAAAGATACTCGTAACTTAAAGAACTTTCGGATCTCAAACATAAAAATGACATGTGACAGCTTACCGATTCCTCCAATTAAACTTCATCGCAAAGTTGTTTCACTGCTTCAATATCTTGGATATACTCCAAAAGTTTTCAAGTCTTTGGCTTAAGAACTCGTTATATCAGAAGTTGTTAGCGACCGGAACATTTTGTGATGTCGTTGCCGAAATATCATGCAGTGTTCAACAAGGCACAAGCGATTTGTTATTCATAACGTCGTTGAGTCGCAAGAATTTCCAACATTTGCTGCCAAAATCCCCTTGATAACTTTTAAGCAATATCTGTTACAATATGTATAGGCCCGCTGTATTCCCAAATCAAACTGCGAGATTTAATGGATAACCAGTTACCTTTTTAGAGCAAAATTTAAAACTTTTGCTTATTATAAAGAAAATTGAGTTTTCTTTTTCGTCTTTGTAGAACTGGTGCGAGTACTTAAGGCGGTTTTATCACATAGCAACCTTGAGCCTATCGACTCAAACAATCTTGGTTATCCTGTGCATGAATAGATAGAATAAGAATAGAAAATAGAAATAGAATAGAAAATAGAAATAGAATAGAAAATAGTTTTATAAATAAATTTTAGGTATTATTTATATAAATAAATAAATAAAATATCTTCACGCAATTCCCAATACAGGGGTAAACAGAGGTCAAGTCTAGACAATAAAGTCCCTTTGACCCACCTTCAACCGAAGATATTTTCGGGACAACGTGACAGGTGGTGAGCCCGTCGCCGCCGTTATGTCTAAACCAACGATGAAATTCGTACATAAGTTTTGTAAAACTCATTGGCACTGCCATCTGGGGATCGAACTCGGGTCTCTCGACTCGAAATTCCGACCACCCAACAACTCGGCTATGGTGACTTATGACGCCAATGACATTAATACCGTAAATCCTTACCAGTTGAGTAAATACCCTTAATGCAGCTTCTAATGCAATATGTGGGAATCGAATAGTGTGTCCTTTGTGTGCAAGAAAACCCACCTAAATGATTTATCACCCTCTTTTCCCTTAAACAGTAAACAGCAACTTAGAAAATGGCATTGGGTACCGATAGAAAATAATACCACAGACCAATATTAAGGAGACCGATTGCGAAGCAGGAGATGTTAGGTACTTTTACTAAATTTCATAGGTGGATTTAAAAAAAACAGGAGACTTTTAGAAAATTTTAAGAATGAAAAAATTTCCCTATCTTAAAAGTTTTCCCTTAAGAAGTCGAAACGGGTGACAGGAACGCATACAGGAGTCCACTTTTGGTATCAATTATATTTAATATCAGTATCGGTATATTTAAGTTCGGTTTATGCTGTAATATAGTCCACGGTTTGTTCTTCTTATTTGACATACTAATGTAAAGATTGAAAAATAAAAGTCACGATAGCCGAGTTGTTGGGTGGTCGGAATTTCGAGTCGAGAGACCCGAGTTCGATCCCCAGGTGGCAGTACCAATGAGTTTTCAAAACTTATGTACGAATTTCATCGTTGGCTTGGACATAAAGGCGGCGACGGGCTCACCACCTGTCACGTTGTCCCGAAAATATCTTCGGTGGAAGGTGGGTCAAAGGGACTTAATTGTCTAGACTTGACCTCTGTCTACCCTGTATTGGGAATTGCGTGAAGATATTTATTTATTTATAATGTAAAGATACTCGTAACTTAAAGAACTTTCGGATCCCAAATATAAAAATGACATGTGACAGCTTACCGATTCCTCCAATTAAACTTCATCGCAAAGTTGTTTCACTGCTTCAATATCTTGGATATACTCCAAAAGTTTTCAAGTCTTTGGCTTAAGAACTCGTTATATCAGAAGTTGTTAGCGACCGGAACATTTTGTGATGTCGTTGCCGAAATATCATGCAGTGTTCAACAAGGCACAAGCGATTTATTATTCATAACGTCGTTGAGTCGCAAGAATTTCCAACATTTGCTGCCAAAATCCCCCCTTGATAACTTTTAAGCAATATCTGTTACAATATGTATAGGCCCGCTGTATTCCCAAATCAAACTGCGAGATTTAATGGATAACCAGTTACCTTTTTAGAGCAAAATTTAAA
>JAGSMR010000027.1:1872500-1880000 GCA_029286605.1 Sericinus montela
AGTAGACAGAGGTCTAGGCAATTAAGTCCTTTCGACCTTCCGTTCGACTTTTTTAATGTGAAAAATACTAATGTACGACCCAATAGCCGAGTTGGTAGTTGTTGGTTTCGAAGCTATGGGTGGTGGGCTCGAATCCCACTAGGAGCGAACATTTGTGTGAGACGTTTATATACATTTATAAATATTCATATTAAGTTTATATACATTTATAAATATATATAAATATTATTATAAATATTATAAATATTTATAAATATCCTCTTCTTCTTTACAGCCCATCAAGGGTTTACTGCTGAACAAAGCCCACCAAAACTTTGCCAAACCAAGCGTGGCAACTATGGCAAATCCCTACGAATATTTATGTAAATATATATGTAAAAAAATATCTTCACGCAATTCCCAATACAGGGGTAGACAGAGGTCTAGTCTAGACAATTAAGTCCCTTCGACCTACCTTCCACCGAAGATATTTTCGGGGCAACGTGACAGGTGGTGAACCCGTCGCCGTCTTTATGTCCAAGCCAACGAAGTAATTCGTACATAGGTTTTTAGAAAAACCCATTGGTACGAGCCCGCCACCTGGGGATCGAACTCGGGTCTCTTGACTTGAAATTATGACCACTCGGCTATCGTGACTTATAAATATATATGTAAGTATAAATATGTCATACCACTAGTTTAAAGACGGCGATAGGCTCACCATCTGTGAGTTTTGTGATCATGTTGTCCCAAATAAGCTTTGTTGAAAAGCTCCAATATGGGTAAGTGTGTGAAGATATATTAAAATAAAAGATATATTTTTCATGTAGCAGCGTTGTTTTAGCTCACATGAGTTTATAACACATCTCATTTTTTCTTAATCATGGCATATCTTTATTATTCTATTATCGTCCTATACATTTAACATTTGTCTGAATATTTATATTTAAATTTCGAAACTGTCGGAAAATGCAATTCCCTAATGATTTACAAGTTGCCTTTTAAACATTATTAAAACCACAAAAACCATAAAAATATTCTGTAAAATATTATGCTCACTATTTTAAACATATAAACTTAATTTAATTAGTGTTGAATATCTAAAAAATTTCCGGTTGTTCCTTATATGTCCAAGGTTGTTAATAATGTTGAATTGAAAACTAAAGTAAACCACCGAAGCAGCGTCTTGAAATATGTTTTAAAAAACTTACCATTATCCTTGTTAATTAGAGTTGTGAAGATACAATTTGAATTTAATTTGTGACAATATTATTTCACAGTAAGAAATAAAAATTAATTTTCACGTTGGGACGTGTAATCACTTAAAGATGTTGTTCAATACTAAAATAAAATACGCTTCTCATAAACTGGCACGGTCAGTGTGTCTGTTTCCGACCAGTAAGTGACATTAAAATCATAAAATCTACGAGTCTGTTTTAAGTAAATGTAAATATTTCGTATAATCATCTGTTTTTCCGGTATTCCACCAAATATTCGATCGCCGGTTATTAAAATTAAATTAATATTAAAAACTTAGTAAACGTGTTTTTAATTAAAAATTTGATGATTTAAATACATGTTATATTTGGCAAAATAAATTTTCTTTCGTTATGAATTATTATTGTATGCTTGTACTCTATTTTTATAGGCTTTTTGTCTAATCGGACTACTACCTGAGATGTTAGATTAATGTGGTAGGATGCAATTTTTTAACAAGTTTTCTGCAATAAAATAAATGAAATAAAAAATAGAGTAGGCAATCAATCTAAAACTAAGAAATTTAAATTTAAAAAGTGATCAATTGGAGTCAATATTCATAATGATTTCTTGTATTTACGCGAATACTACACGTCACGGGGGGACTCCCGTGGTCACGGGAGTCCCCCCGTGACCACGGATGCTGTAAAGCATCCGAAACGTCGGGAAATAAAAATAGTTTGTAAAAACTAATGAAAAATGCGAATAAATCCGAAAATCGTTTTATTTGAAATGTCAATATTCATTTTAAGTTATAAGTATATTGATGGAAAACGAAAAAGTTCCGCTGTAGAAAAAGTTATAGGTATAGGTTATTGATGTAAAAAAAAAATACCAAAGAATGAATATTCAGAAAACTGCGTTCAAATGCGATGCGAACGTTTGCTATAAGGAAAATAAGACATTGATATTAACAAATTTTGTTTTTTAGTAAAAACGGAACTTCTTTATATTTATCCTGTTATTATATTTTAGTATTTTGCTATATGGTAATTATTGATATGTTGGCGTATACGGATGCAGATAATTTCAAAATATCGATGTTGAAGAAAATAGAAGAATTGCATTCTGTTCGTTTCGGTTTGGCAGATGGACATTCGTATTTATATAGTTATTGAAGTCAAATAAAACTTCCATTATCTTCACAAACCAGACAAATAACAAAAGAAATCAAACACATAAAAGTAAACATTTTATTATTTTATAAATGATATTGCAGTTTCTTATACTCATTCGTGCTATAATTTAGTTAATCTAGAGTTGACTCTTATCATATAAATAGTAGTTCATTCGATCAAAGTTATTGGTACAACAATACCTAAATATTTTGAAACAAACTATTCATAGCCATAAATTTTATTTATTTATTTCCATATATTTCTGTAAAAGCTGTTTTTATAACAGCTGATACGCATGCAAATTTCGTCTCATATAGATCTAAGCATCCTTGTTCAGTAAAACAATCCTCTTTGTCCTTCGTTAAGCCCAGGTTCTCAGCAAAAAAGAATCACAGATTTACACATAAATATTTTTTTAGGCGATCTTTGTCGATTATTTGTAGTAGAATCCTGCAATGAAACATACACTTATTATAATGATAATATCTAAACCAGGAGTGCAAATTAGCCGACATGTGCGTTGAGTCGTCAAATTAAGCCTGTCTCCATGATAAACCGACCTGAATATATGCAGAAGACAGCATTATGCCAATTTCGCCATGATCTCTCCTGTCAAGCGTTTAGGTCTGTTTTGATCTTCTTTTTAATATTTATTTTTAGTTTCCACGTCGAAAGAATAATACGAGCGAAATCTCTATCTTTCTACGGTTGTCGTTAAATGCACCTAAGGGTAAAGCCTTAAACATTGCAACGACTACGGACGAAAAGCGGGATATCCATTTCCGAAAATATCACAGCAAAATTTAGCAAACAGACGAAGGCCTGTGGCTTTTAAAGTACAAGAGGCTGGGTCTGTGATCGCTATCCGCTTGCCGTGCGTAGCAATTACAGCAAAAGTGGTATCTTCCAAAAGAAGCTGATGTCCTACGGTGAATATTTACAGGCTGTTAAGTGAGTAAGCTAAGTAAAAGATACCAGTAACCTGAAATCGCACCCTCGTCACTCCAGTACGATAAAATACACTGATTTATAAGTTACTTTTTGCAAACACCATTTTAAATGAATTATACAGGACGAAATCAACACTTCCTGCATTCTCTAATAGACAATAGTGAGTGAACAATATAATAGATTTTTGTAGAATCTAAAAGTAATGTGAAACTTACATGTCCTTTTGTGTATAATGTGTGACAATGTAAGTATAACTTTATATAAATGTCCACGGCACGACATACCTGTAACATGTAATGTGACTTTAGAAGATGCATGTAATTGTAAATATATCCACATGTATCTTCTGTAAGTCTGTAAGGATTTGTAATAACCACCACGCTTTTTAGGGGGTCACTTATAAGTGATAAAAACACCCGATTATAATAAAAGCTATGGAAATTACTTGTTTACAAAAACGACGAGTATTTCTTCGGTCTAATGTCTTTACATTAGAAATCAATGGATAGTTTGACATTTTGTTAATATTTCGAATTGGATTTGTGAAAGGTATTGTATCCTTAACTTTTATCAAAGATTCGGTCCCTCCGTAGGCAAAACACATTTTTTGAGAAAGTTAAAGTAGTCCTCTGCGCATATGACCATGATGCATTTAAGTAATTCGAACAGAACGTGACTTTGTCACAATAACTTGGCTTTAATCGCAAGCTTGATGTAACCTGAATAAAACAGTAAGTATAAGTATATTCATGTTTGTATTATATCTTTTCCTAAAATATGACTTATATCTTAAGTCTACAGATTGTGTGTGTGAATATATAGAGACATATGTAATAATAATAATAATAAATACATACATAGATAGGTACAACATCACATATATTGCTCTGAAACCCAAGTAAGCAGCTTAAGCACGTATAATAGGTTGGGGAAAAAGTCTTTTCGCATTATAGTGTAATATATATAATATGATGATAGAGTATGAACTTGTAATAAAATCTCTTGGTTTTGGTATAATTAAAAGTTTAAATTTTAAAGAAGATAATTCCAAATTCAAATTAAGAGATTGTGTTATTTTTATTTATTTTTCGTACTGTCAATATGAGTGAATCTCATAAAGAAATTTGACACATTAAAATTTTACTACAAGAAAGGAAAAAAGCAACGCAAGCCGCGAAAAAAATTTGAGATTTTTATGGACCTAGTGCAGTGGCTGTGAGAGTAGCACAAATTTGGTTAAAGCGTTTTCAATCCGGAAATTTTGATGTCAAAGATGGTCGTCGCTCTGGTCGCCTTATTACGGATAAAATGGATGCCATTTTTGAAAAAGTGGAACAAGATCAGTAAATCAGTAGCTACGACGTAGCTGAAGAACTGGGAATCAACCACAAAACAGTTTTGGCACATTTCGAAAAAACTGGGAACACAAAAAAGCTCGATATTTGCGTACCTCACGAGCTCACTGAAATAAAGCTATTGAACCGTGTACGCATTTGTGATACTTTATTACGACGTAATGAAACCGAACTGTTATACCACACTCTATCATTCGCCTTTTGCTTACCATTACCTTATTCTGCCCTTTCAGCTTTTCCTTTGTTTTCCTCGCTCCCATGCATACCACACACCATTCATTCCAATCCTAACTCTCATCTACGCCGGTTCATTTTCTATTCCAGTTTAATTAATTGTATTATTTTTAATAACCTAAATCAAAGGTTTCCTATAATATTTGGTGGCAGCTAAAGGGATTAAATAAATCCTCGGTACGCCTCATTCTATCCAAACAATTGAGAATAGTGTGTAAAATAAAAATAGTGTGTAAGAAAAAACACAGTTATAAAAATACTGTAATCGCGATGCCAGTAAAATCCGCTGTTTTACCACTACATCATCGCTGTATCGCCGTACCGCTGTTTCTTCGTACTGTCGTGCAGACACCTGCCTAAACGTTGACCCAGCGAAAAAGTTACCGCCGTGAAAAACATCGCAGTATCCCGCTATTGCCGCAGAAACCTGCTTCGAGAACTACTCCTACATCCGGTTCCTGAAAGACTACTGGGGGTCGTCAAAAATGTTCTTGCTACTCCTGTGAGTCGTAAAACTTTAATTGTATATCGTACTGTGATTTGAGTGCATTTCGTGACTGTTATGGCGTGGTACTTCGTGTCGACATCAAAAGCTTTAGTACTACAAAATTAATATTTGTGTTTGTTAAATATTATTAATGTATTCATAATCTATATCGCATAATTCAGAATAAAGTAATGAGATAATAATAAATTAGCTCATACACAAGTTAAATTATAATTCTATTCTAATTTAAAAGAGTCACCCGATAGACAATAGATATTAGACACGCTGAGTAGTCGCTCATCGCCCACGCATCATTTACTAGGAATTGATAACGCCATCTCGCATTCAAGCCACTGTACCTTTATAAGACTATTTTAATTATCGAGTTTTAACCTTGTCATTACGCTCAGTTTTATTTTACTATAACAGGTACGCTTAAATCAAAAACCAGAGAAGTAAAAGACATAGATTTAGAAGTAAAAATGTCCGATATAGATCTAAATGTTTTAATTAAATTTATTGGGACCTTCGACGGTTCCAGAGACACGTTAATTCCGTTCTTAAATAACTGCCGAAATGCAATTAATTTGGCACCAATCACTCAACAAGACATACTTTTTAAATATATACTAAGTAGATTAACAGGGAAAGCCGAATCCGTGTGTGCAATTAAAGAATTTACAAAATGGTCCCAACTCAAAGAATTTTTGAAAACACAATTTGGTGATAGGAAACATTACGCCCACTTATTATTCGACTTACAAAGTTGTAAACAACATCCTTGCGAAAATGTTAGCCAATATTTCCTGAGAATAGAATCTTGTTTATCGAAATTACTTACAGAAATAAATATCACGATACCTACCAAAAAGAAAGACGAACTATCCGGCCGAGTTGCCACAATGCAGGACTTAGCGCTCAATCGATTCATGATGGGACTCGACCCTCGGTTAGCAACAATAGTGAGATGTCGTGACCCGTCAACTTTTAACGAAGCAATAAATTTTGCTGCAGCAGAAAAATGCGTTCAGTCTGTAAAAAATGCGTTTCTCTTATATAAGAGAAACGCATTTTTACACACTGAACCTAGTACAGGCCGAACTTTAATTCCTCGTCCTCTTGACCACAAGGTCCGACGTCACCCACTAGGCCTCAAGGCCAACCATATTTTACAAGTCAGGGTCAAGGTCAATCTCCTAACTCCCAATCCCCTGTGTGTAGATACTGCAAAAATATTGGCCATACTATCGAAAATTGTCGCAAGCGGCAATACAATAACAGTCGCCGCAATTCCAATTTTAGAAATAATAATACCCCTCCGAATAATAACAATAATTTTTATCGTCCTGTTCATAACGTGGCTTACGAAAACACTAACAACATCTATGAGAATGGATATGTCACAGTAGATACCACGAATTTAAACGAATAAAATTTCCTGATAGGTGTCGCGCAGGAAATCCGAGTTCTAAAATCGATACCAAACCCCCTAAATCCACTGAATCCAATACTAAATCCACTGAATCTAATACTAAATCCACTGAATCTGATACTAAATCCACTGAATCCAATACTAAATCCACTGTATCTAATACTAAATCCACTGTATCTAATGCCAACTCAGCTGTTCCTTATACCATATCCACTGTCTCTACTGCAAAGGCCGCATCAAATACTAACTCCACTGATTATACTAATTCCGCTGTTCCTACTAAATCCAGTTCCTTCCGGAAAACCCATGTCAACCACTGGACCAATAAGTGATAATGAAATCAAAATTTTCAAGTTAACACCACCAATAAAATCCTCCTTCCCATTGTAAAAATAAATACTTCAATATCTGATGTACCACTCACTCTTTTAGTTGATTCCGGCGCCTCAGTAAGCCTCATAAAATCCGCTTTACTATCTAAATTGGTCAAGTTAGTAAAAGAATTCATACACCTTATGGGTATCGTTCTCGGTAACCATGACCCTACGAAAACGTTGTTGTCGTAAATTCTTCGTAGCTTACACACAAGATTCAAGTCTACGGGAATATATAAATTCGCGGAAACGTCGGAATAACAAACTTGCAAAACATTTTTACTTGGGGAGCAAGTATCAACTATGAGCCAAA
>JAGSMR010000027.1:2485000-2682500 GCA_029286605.1 Sericinus montela
TTGGCCTTAATGAAAATTTGAGGACATGGTTAATTCTAACGCCAAACAACTTTGCTTCTCTTTTCAATAAAATAATGTTATCTTAATTCAACAGCCAACACAAGTCTGCCTCCGAGCTCCAGTTTCTGAATCATTACAAAGACTAAGAAGAGATCAACTGCAGAAATTTGCTCAGTACCTCATATCAGAGTTACCAAGACAGGTACTCCCAACTGCTCAACGAATACTAGATGAATTGCTATCAGCACAACCTAACCAAATCAATGCAACATGCGGAGCACCAGATCCAACCGCAGGTGCCTCAGCATATGAATATACTTCATGGTTTCTTGATGAGAAGACTTTGCATAATAACATAAATAAGATTTTAGTAAAGTTTTGTGTACCAGCTCCGATAGTGTTTAGGTGAGTTTTAATATTTTAGCAAGAATTTTTTATATTTTAAAAATGTATCTGGGGTCATGCTTACATTATTATGTATTATCAGAATACACCTAAAAAGAATAATGCCAAATATTCACTAAAATATACTCTATGTATTAAGATTGTTAAATGTCAGGATATTTAAAGGTCAGCATGGCTATTAACATTAAACTATTTTGATATTTACATATCAGTGTGAAGACATTCAATATTTAAATTTTTACCCTTAGATAACAGAGATTTTTTTGTTTGATTACCACATTGTTATTGTTTGGTCAGTTATCCCACAAATTAAATGCCAATGAAATGTGTGAATTGTAACAATGATTCCCAAGTATTAGATGAAAAATAAAACAGTTTTGTTTTTCAAATTTTCACCTGAATATTACACAGTTTGTTGTAAAGATTTTGTTGAATGTCAGAATCATAATATGAATATTTTGCATCTTGCCATGTGCGTCTCACGCATCGCGCATCTCACGCATTACAATGGCAGTGTTGTGAATTACACTCCACTTCACTGTTTAATTAATCGAATTGTCACCATGATAACCACTTAACTTAACTATAAGAATATGTCACACCCTTATTTTCTGGTGGGTCACATAAGAGGTCCCCTCTTACGTGGCCCACCAGAAAAGCCTTGACAATATAAATGGCTTTGAAAAAATGCAATTGGCTACCGATAGATTGCGGAATAACCGTCAGAAAAATACCGAACCAAAATTCAGCAGAACAGTGATAGGCAGCAGTGTGTAAGGTGCAATATATTAGATAGTGCGATCCAATCCATTTGCCAAGCATGGCGATTCTGCCAAATCCCCTTAGGGGAGGTGTACTTATATCCTGTAGTAGACTTTTACAAGCTGTTGTAGATGATGATGATGAGTAAAGATTATGAGTTAAATAAATGGACACAACATTTTATTTCAATCATCTTTTTTATTTATCCATTTATTTTGTAACAGCCTTAATTTATTGCAAATAAGTTAGTAACAATTCATGAAAGGATTAGATATGACCGTATTTCAGTGATTTTTTGATACGACTAATAATATTATTTTATATGTTTCAGTGATGTGAATTATTTAAGTACCAGTGCCCCGCCGGCTGCAGCGGAATGGTCCTCACTGCTACGGCCACTGAGAGGCCGAGAGCCCGAAGGCATGTGGAACCTTCTCTCTATTGTACGAGAGATGTTCAAACGAAACGACAGAAATGCTATACCTCTATTAGAAATAATAACCGAAGAGGTCATGGCCTGTGAACAGGTGAGTGATACCGTAAATAAAATTTTGCATGCCGTACTATATTTCACTAGTGATTTTGCTGTAATAGGATGCTGACTGCGAGACATAACGTCGCAGCCAGCCTTTCGAATATTGTCATAAAGGAATGGTAAAAGAAATACTAGTAGTGTTATTTAGCATTGCTAGTGGCGATAGGCTCACTTCACCACCTGTCAAGTTGTCACAAAGGTGAAAAGTGGGTCTAAAATATTGCATTGTCTAGACCTCTACTTACCACAGAAATTGCTTGAAGATCTTTAAAAAAATATATTAGATTGAAAACTTATAAATGTTAAACATAAGAAAATTTTATAAATAAAATAAATAAATATCTTCATGCAATTTCCAATACAGGGGTAGACAGAGGTCTAGTCTAGACAATTAAATCCCTTCGACCCACCTTCCACTGAATATATTTTCTTTATGTCCAAGCCAACGATGTAATTAGCATATAAGTTTTTAAAAAATCAATTCGTACGAACCTGCCACCTGGGGATCGGACTTGGGTCTCTTGACTCGAAATTCCAACCACCCAACCACTTGGCTATCGTGACTTAAAAATTTAATGAATAATTTTATAATTTCATAAATAACGTAAAGAAAAAAATAATGTGATTTTTTTAACAGATTATAGTATGGTGGTACAACACAAAGGCAGCGTTGGTTGCTTGGGGAGGGGGCACAGGAGGTGGTAAACACGGTGGTAACGGCAACTCTGCCGCTCAACATGCCTGCTCATCATTATGTGACGAGGTAAAGTACTAGCTAGAAAATAAAAAAAAAATAGTTTGATTTTGATTTCATCGCGGAAGGCATTTATATAAGATGATTTATTTTCGATTGTTTCCGATACCGCCACAATGTCAACGCCACACGCTATTTTGAGAATTGCTGAGTAATACATTTCTTGTAGGAAGTCTGAAAGTTACTTTATAATAACATGAAAATTGCTACTTATTTAAAAAAACATTTTTTTTTAATGAAAACATTCCTTTATCATAGATGTAAATTACTACCAGTAATAATAGATACAAGTTTGCGTTTAGAATTTTTCTTCACATTTTGTTTAATGTTTTGATATTCTTATTAACCTAAAACTATTAGTGTATAATACACTCTTTTAGAATATTTCGATTTATAAATCAATTTACATGTGTTTAACTATGATGAAAATTGTTATTCATATCATTTGAATATAAAGATTTTCAAGTATGATACAGAAAGACAGTGATAATGAAGTCACACTTCGTGGAAAGTCTGTAAAAATACTATATAAGTTAATATAAAGATTTGATGAAAACTTAAAATCACTAATCTGTTTATAAAATTTTTTAACCATAGAAAGCTTCTAATCAGAGACAAACATAGGCCACATTGTATTTATGTCTAACTATTATACTTAATTCACAATAACAACTATGTTAAAATTAGTCAATCAAATACCAGGAAGAATCACTATATCTTTCTACACATGCAAAGCCGGAGCAGGTCGCTGGTACATTACATAAGTATTAATATACAATACAATATATATGTAATTTTAGTGCCAAAGTAAGCACTCATTAATAAATAAATCATAAAGATATAATATATAATATACTATTTCCATATAGTAGAAAATTTATATTCTGGGTCTAAAGGGTGATATGCAGGAGGCTACAGTCTTAAGTTGTGCAGCAAATTACACTGTGATTGCTAATTTTCAATTTGCATACCCATCATAGTCCTACTATATGATTAAATGAAAAATTAATCATCAGCAGAGAACAATTCAACGCAATTTCATAACAGGAGGACGAAATTTCATAGGAGTTTTAGTATAGTTGTTACTTATTTATGTATTATTTCAATATCACATGTATTTAGACAAGTGAGTGTCTCGGTTCATACATACATACATACATACATACATACATATCATCACGCCTCTTTCCCATAGGGGTAGGCAGAGACCACTTCTTTCCACTTGCTACGATCCTTACATACTTGTTTCGCTTCGTCCACTTTCATTATTCCCTTCATACATTCTCTTCGATTCAGGGTACTCTTGACCTGGCCTTTTTCAGGACGTCCCTGATTTGGTCTTGAAACGTCCGCCTAGGTCTTCCCCTTCCTACACTTCCATTCACACTCGCCTTATATGCTTTTTTTCTTCAATCGTTCTTCATTCATTCTCTCGACTTGGCCAAACCATCTCAGCATACCTTTCTCAATTTTAGTCACTACATCTTCTTTCAGACCACAACGTTTCCTTATTTCACCATTGCTTATCCTGTCGCTCAGTTTAACTCCTAACATACTTCTTAATGCTCTCATCTCAACTGCATTTACTCTGCTTTCATGTTTCTTCTGCCATACCCAACTTTCACTTCCGTACATGAGTGTCGGAACCAAAACCCCCCTATGCACAGCCAAACGAGCCTTGTTAGACACCATCCGACTGCTTATAAAGGAGTGCAAAGCTCCATTCACCATGTTTCCTGCATTTACTCTTCTTTCAATATCACTCTCACACTTTCCATCTCTTGTGAACTTTGAACCCAGATACACAAACTCATTCACCTGTTCCATTTGTTCATCTCCAATCACTATATTGCAGATGAACAAATTGAACAGGTGAATGAGTTTGTGTATCTCGGTTCTAGTGCTAATAATCAAGTATTTTGTATTTTTCTACGTAAAAAAAAAATAATAATCTGATTGAAAACCTCCTCTTTTTTTGAATTCTTAGAATAGTTAATTTTGTTTGCGGGCTATTTCTGTGATGCCAGAGGAGATAGCTAGTCAAATGTAATATTGAAGTGCTCATCACCACAGTCAATTACATAACATTTTATATACTAATTAAAAACCAACAGAAATACATTTAAACAAATTTAATTTTTTAATTTCTATTATACTTGTTCGCAAGACGCCTCGTTAGTTTGGAGAGGTCCACCTCAATTTCCAGACCCGGCATTTCAATAGAGAACATTATGTTCGTGAAAGTAATTGTCATGGTATAAAATTAATACCTGATTTTTCGTTTTACGTTAGGAATATTTTCTTTCGGTTGATGTTAGATTAGGTATTACAGTGGGGAGAATCTGGTGAAATTTTAGCTCAGTAGGCTCACCCGATTTCCGTTTTTATGCTATAGGAGAATACCGTTGAACGACGGTCGATTCCTGCGAAGCTTACACGACAGGGCAAGACCTCCTGTCGTGTTTATCCAGTGGGCAGTTATCAGTCTCCATCAGCGAGCAGGATTATAAGATATCGGAACTACATGTAATTAGTTAACTGCACTAATTGAAACTACATTAAGCATATACATACCAATCAAAAATATATGTATAAATATAAAAATGCTATTTGTGTACTTCAATTTGGTAATTACCTAAATGCAGAAAACTCTACGCTACAGATTATGTGAATTGGAATATAATTTTTAATACAAACTTGCAGATAACAAATCAGATTTAACTAGAATCACAATATACTCTCGTTAACTGTGGCAACATTTAATGTTAAAACGATAATATTTTCTGAATTGTTGGATATGAAAAAATTCTACATGGTTATATAAAATATATAATTATGTTACGTCGTGGAGATTTGTTAATTATTGTAGTCCTAATGTGTCTTTCTTTTTATTATAAGGTGGTAGTGTTATGGCGCCTCGCAGCCCTCAATCCCGCTTTGGCGCCGCACGAACGCGACACTCTTCACGAACAATTTGCTCAATGGCACATGAAGGTTTTGGATAAGGCAAGTATTAAAGGAACATTTTATTATGCCACACAGTGCTTGCTTTTTTCTATCTATGACGCATCAACGCAACAACAGAGATTCACACCTTTATCACATAAGGAGTAGGTACAATCTTTCTGGTTGCTTATGGGAATGCAAAACTTGAACAGTGGTAGAGCCACGCATCAGCTATTGTTGTTGCATGAATGGGCCGGCTCGACCGGGGAAGTACCACGACCTAGTTATAATATATACACACACACAATATATGCACGGTAGTGCAGTTAGGTTCGAACATTAATAAATATATTTATGCAAAATAAATAAATATCTTTACGTGTTGACAGTGGTAGAGCCACGTATCAGCTTTTGTTGTTGCATGAATGGGCCGGCTCGACCGGGGAAGTACCACGACCTAGTTATAATATATACACACACACAATATATGCACGGTAGTGCAGTTAGGTTCGAACATTAATAAATATATTTATGCAAAATAAATAAATATCTTTACGTGTTGACAGTGGTAGAGCCACGTATCAGCTTTTGTTGTTGCATGAATGGGCCGGCTCGACCGGGGAAGTACCACGACCTCACAGAATACCGGCGTGGTAAGTCTAACAAACTTCTGAGTTTCGTCTGGTGAGTGCAGGTAACCGGAGGCCCACACCCCTCCCCAATTCTGGGAGGGGCACTAAAACCGGCAACGCATCTGCTATGCCTCTGGTATTGCGGCTGCTTTTTCTATCTATGACGCATCAACGCAACAACAGAGATTCACACCTTTATCACATAAGGAGTAGGTACAATCTTTCTGGTTGCTTATGGGAATGCAAAACTTGAACAGTGGTAGAGCCACGCATCAGCTATTGTTGTTGCATGAATGGGCCGGCTCGACCGGGGAAGTACCACGACCTAGTTATAATATATACACACACACAATATATGCACGGTAGTGCAGTTAGGTTCGAACATTAATAAATATATTTATGCAAAATAAATAAATATCTTTACGTGTTGACAGTGGTAGAGCCACGTATCAGCTTTTGTTGTTGCATGAATGGGCCGGCTCGACCGGGGAAGTACCACTACCTCACAGAATACCGGCGTGAAGTAGAAGTCTAACAAACTTCTGCGTTTCGTCTGGTGAGTGCAGGTAACCGGAGGCCCACACACCCCCCTCCCCCAATTCTGGGGAGGGGGCACTAAGGCCGGCAACGCATCTGCTATGCCTCTGGTATTGCGGCTGCTTTTCTATAAAAAAAAAAAAACGTTAGAAATACTTTATACTTCTAAACGATAATGTTTTATATTTTGTCCATTTTTGATAAGGAATATGTGCGTTGGATGAAAGTGTGACATAATGTCAATGCATATCTGACTTTATATTTCACAAAGCATGATTTAAGGATTTTCGCTAGTAACAGTGTGGTAAAATAAACGCGAAAGGATTTAAACTAATACTAAAACAAAAACTTTCCTACGATTTATTTCGTTGGCTTGGATATAAAAACGGCGTCGGGCTCACCACCTGTATTGTTGTCCCAAAAAAGGTCTTCGATGAAAGGTGGGTCGAAGAGACTTAATTGTCTAGACCTCTGTCCCTCCCTGTATTGGGAATGACGTGAAGATATTTATTTTTTTATTTGATTTCATCACATATTTTTATAATTCCGTCTGCCGGGCTCGCTAGATTACTTTTAAATTTCCTTTTATTTACAAGCAATAATTTTAGACACACGGAGACAGTCTAGTTTATCATATTTTTGATTTCAGGTAGCAAAAACTCGTAACACTCACATGAGCACCTCCTCCCACCCGAGGCATTCCAGAGCCCACACGCACTCGCCGTACATAAATGGCATTAGCGAAAACGAAGTGTTTCCCGGTTTCCATCCGGCAATGGAGGCTTGCTTCCTCGAATGGGACGATTATCAGATACCCGGCGTCACGTACACTAAGGACCTGAATCCACTATATCACAGTCCGTTCACTATATTCCGTCACGCGGATAAGCAAAATGAAAGTGTTCATCAGGTATTTATTGCAACTTATTGTAATATCTCTGTGATGAATTTTCAAAGGTAACATACTTTCATGTCATGCTGGACTTTTTGTTACTAAAGTAATGAGAAATTAAAATAATCAACTGATATGAATGGGATTTCTGTGTTATTATGGTACCCATTTGGGTAACAATTATGTTTGTTTTATTGTGATAAAAAAATTTGCAATTTTTTTTAATGTAACAATAATGTCAGTCCCATATCAAAATAAACATGAATTCCATATGATGTGGGTTGAGAAATGAATCTTAAGTGAGGTGATTAAGAGTTATGATTGCTTCATCTATAACGCGAGTGAATATATGCGAGCGGATATTAAGTATAATATAAATATAATAAAAAAAAAATATAATAAAATGAAAAATTCGAATATGATATTAAAAGTACCTTTACGAACAAAGTGTCCAGATTAATTTACATTGTTTTACGACATTATTGTTCCAAATAGTTAAATATCTTCAATTTACTAAAACAATATTTGCAATAAAACAAAAACGCTAAATTGTAATGAACTTGCTTTTCTATGAAATTTTAATTTTTTTTATAAATTTCAGGTGAACTCTTCAAAAGCAGTACTGAACAATGAAATGTCGCTTAGCTATAGACTGACAAATCAGGACCCGTCAATGCATGGACATCGTACATTGGTTCATCGTAATAGTCGAATAGGCGTTGACTTGGCCATCGCTGGGCCTTCAAACCAGGTAGAAAGAAATATATTATTATCATAAAACAATATATCTTCACGCAATTATCAATACAAGGGTAGACCTCTGTCTAGTCTAGACAATTAAGTTCCTTCGACCCACCTTCCACCGAAGATATATTCGGGGCAATGTGATAACGCCAACGATGTAATTCGTACATAAGTTTTTGAAAAAAACCAATGGGTTTTGTATGGGAATGGTACGTGTCTGCCACCTGCGGTTTCTCGACTCGAAATTTCGGCCACCATACCGCTCGGCTATTGTAACTTTTATTGCAAAAAGCAACGCTATTTTCATCATATTGGAACGACCTTCTTCATAACATGGTACGGGCTTGATGGATGAGGGTTAGGCGAAATAATGTGTAAGTTTACCAAAAGAAAAAATTGGTAACCATAGCGCGTGTGTAATTGGTGTACTTCCACCGAGTGTTCCACGCGACATTAACGCTCTTCTTTTATTTTTCCTTTTCCCCTTCGTCTTTATATGACAGGATGAAAGTTCTTAAGCGGTCTAAATAGTAAGGCATAACGTTTTGTGATAACTAATGCGGCTATGGTGACTGACATAGCCGTAAGGATCAGCGCTCGGAAGTGGCAATGGGCCGGCCACAGCTCGTAGAACTGAAAACCACTGGGGAAGGAAGGTCCTTGAGTGGCAGCTTCATACAGACAAACCCAGTGGGCAATCCTCCATAAAATGGAATGACGACTTGCACCGCTGTAGCGCTCCACGAGGTTGCCCTTTTTGGTGTTAAACAGACTTTCTTCGTGCATGTCACACGGGGAAGTTAGCTTTATTCTAAACCCACCCTTAGAGTAAAAGGTAAATTGGATACTTCTGTAAATGTCGGTAAAAATTGCCTTCGTCCCAATATTATGTTGTAATATTGCATCTTTTCTCATACTATATAAGTCACGATAGCCGAGTGGTTGGGTGGTCGGAATTTCGAGTCAATAGACCCGAGTTCGATCCCCAGTTGGTAGGCTCGTACCAATGGGTTTTTCAAAAACTTACGTACGAATATCGTTGGCTTGGACATAAAGGCGGCGACGGGCTCACCACCTGTCACGTTGTCCCTAAAATATCTTCGGTGAAAGGTGGGTCGAAGGGACTTAATTGTCTAGACTCGGCCTCTGTCTACCCCTGTATTGGGAATAGCGTGAAGATATATTATATATATATTTTTATATTTCTCATACTATAAAAGAATGTACTTTTGTGGTTTTTACCACCAATCAATATCACGAGTTTCAATTAAACTCATTGGGGTATTTACATTATTATGATATATTATTTTACTAAAAGACTAGTGAAAGGTGGTCTGAAAGGACTTATTGTCTAATCATCTGTCTTCTTAGTACTGGTACAATACATGGAGATGGATATATACTAAAATAAAAAGAGATATATTTAAATTTTAATAACTTCTTTAAAAGAACACTACAATGTATATTTTTGATATGATTTTCACGCAATTCTCAATACAGGGGTAGACAGAGGTCTAGTCTATTAAGTCCTTCCAACGAAGATATTTTCGGGACAATGTGACAGATGGTGAGTCCGTCGCCGTCTTTATGTCCAAGCCAACGATATATTTCGTAAATCAGTTTTTGCAAAAACCCATCGGTACGAGCCTGCCACCTGGGGATCGAACTCGGGTCTCTTGACTCGAAATTCCGACCACCCAACCACTTGGCTATCGTGACGTTGGTATAATTTATTTAAATTTCGTATTTATTTAATAGAAAATGGTTTACGTGTTGTGCTTGTTTTTGGTATAGATAATTTAATCTATTGTGTCATTATTGCAGCCATCGGGCTCCGGTGAAGGGCCCAGCGAGCCGCCGCGCGACTCGGGACCTAGCGATGGAAATCACTCGAGTGTTTCCTCCGAAGGTAGTACCTAATATTTCATATATACATTTATATAGACTTTTACGTACCACCACTTATTATACTTATTATTTTATATAACTTCATTCATTATGAATTCAAAATCATTTAGATTATATCTACAATGTGTTAGATTATGGCGGAGATCAATATCAACATTGGAAAAATAACTGAAGCATCACATTTATGTTATATGATGAAATACTGCAGTTAAAAAAATTAACTGTTTAAATAAAGAAAATATTTTTAAATGGAAATATTATGTTAAATGTTTGTTCATTAACATTCAACATACATAGTAATATCGATTCAGTTATGTTAATAAAGCATACAATGCAGTTTATGTAAGTATAATTTATACATGAATTCGAATATTGTACAAAGTTGTTTATAAATCAATGATAGAATTTTGTAGTAAGTTTTTGTTATGACGATATCAATTTATAGTATAGTGTTAAAACTATATGGTATTACGCTGCTCAAATATACTGTATGTGTATTATTTGTCATCCGATGTACATTACATCTGTAACAAGTATATGTGAAGCGTGGCGTGTCGATCGCGGCAGGCTTCTGCGAGAACGAGGAGGAGATGCTGCAGCAGAGCGGCGGCGAGACGGACTCGCAGGAGTCGTGCTCGGCGGCGGCCTCGTCGGACGAGGCGCGGCGGCGAGCGTCCAACGACGAGTCGGTGTCGGACGACGAGTGCCAGCTGTACTACTACGACGCGGCGGCCGCGCGACGGGTGGCCGCCGAGGGCGCCGCGCCCGCCGCGCCAGCGCCGCCGCCCGCGGTGCGTGTATTTTTTTTTTTTAATTTTTTTTTTTTATAGAAAAAAGAAGGCAAACGAGCAGGCGGCTCACGTGATGGTAAGTGATTACCGCCGATTGAACACCCGCAATACCAGAGGCATAGCAGATGCGTTGCTGGCCTTAGAGTGCCACTCACCAGACGAAACGCAGAAGTTTGTTAGACTCCTACTTCACGCCGGTATTCTGTGAGGTCGTGGTACTTCTCCGGTCGAGCCGGCCCATTCATGCAACAACAAAAGCTGATGCGTGGCTCTACCACTGTTACCTACGCCGCTGCTCGTGCCGCCCGCTCCGAGCGCCCGGGTCGTTCGAAATAATGAATATCTTCACGCCTTCCCCATTACTGGGGTAGACAGTGGTGTAGACAATTCAATCCTTTTAATCCTTCCTTCCACTTAAGTTCATTTTTGGGACATCGTGACAGGTGGTCAGCCCGTTGCCGTCTTTATATCCAAGCCAATGATTTATAAATCGTACGTTAGTGTTTTGAAAAATCCCGTTGGTAGGAATCTGCTACCTAAAATACAAGAAAAAAGTTTCATGCTTGTAGCACAGAGTCGATTTTATGGTGAACATAAAAATATTACATTAAATACTTCTCGTGAAATAGAGTCCACGCGCAAGCGTTGAGTTATCTTAAACAATTTTGGTCCATGGATTGAGTGCAGTGATTTACTAATTAAGAATAAAATTAATTATGAAATAGGATTCCATAACATTATATGATTTTGATCAATATGATTATCAATAGCTATTTATACACGTAAAATAGCTTTAGTAACGAATGAATCAAAGATGCAAAATGACTGACGCCGGCATCAACTAGCCTGCCTGACTGGGTACAGTCAAGGCATTCTTTCGTACGTGGAGAGTTCATGGAAAAACCCTTCCTCGACCCCGATATGTCGCAGCTCGCGTGCGTGTACGCGAGGTGTACAGTGACGTGTTGAGTGCGAACGTGGCGTGTTGCGTGCGCAGGCGGCGAGCAGCGCGGACTGGGGCTGCGGCTGGGAGGTGTCGTTCGCGCGCGCCGAGGGGCTGCAGGCGCACGGGCACGCGCGCGACGCCTGCGCGCTGGGCGCCAGCCTCGCGCGCGAACTGCTCGCGCGCCCGCCCGCACTCGGTGCGCACACACTTCTTTATTTTTTTTTACCTTTTATGGCATTACAAACTGACAGTTACTGCAGAGGTCTAATATGTTTGGCTGTGAGTAATGCTGTCCGCATTTGTTTTGTAATTGCGGGCATGCATGGCCATATTACATAAAGATGCTTTTGGTGAAAACCATTTTCTCTTCTAGGGTCTGAGTGTTTGTGGTACTAAGGAGAACAACTATACTCATTTACTGAGTTATGTACTTTTTTTTTTTTTCGCAAACCGTTTTCAAATCCTCTACTACTCTGAAAGTGCTAATTTGTGTAATTTTGTACTAATTTGTATTTCTAAAACATTGCATAGATTATTTTAATTCAATTTTATTAATTAAATTATAATTTTTTTTGAAACTGATTTGAATTTCACGCGCGAATATTGTTTGTCGTTTCCTGTCCTCTGGACAGGGCAAACAACTCGTGTCTAGAGTTTGAAAGTGATTTGAATTTAGTGCGCACGTATAGTTGCCGTTTCCTGCACAATTGAGAGGTCATATTATGTACCTGCAGAGACAGATAGATACTACAGACCATTTTTCTAACAACGTCAAAATTACATTTGAGAAAAAAAAATGGATATATCTATCTCTCCAATATTTGTGTACGTAAACTCCAGACTATCGTTTCTTCTTTTTTCATCTATGAATTGCAATGAAATAGTGTATTATTCACTGTTTCATAGGTAAATCACCTATGAAATAGTGTATTCTTTTAAAATAAAAAAAAAATTAAATAAAAATAGTTGGTTACCTTAGTGGTAACTTTATTGTATCTAATTTCATAACACAAATGCTTTAGTTACTCACTATGGGATGGAACCAATATGTCCGATGTCCGATATATATATATATATATATATATATATATATATATATATATATATATATATATATATATATATATATATATATATATATATATATATATATATATATATATATATATATATATATATATATATATATATATATATATATATATATGTATAAATAGCGTCCGTGGCTTAAGTAACCCGTTAGCTCGTGCGGACACGTGACGTCCGCTGCGGGCGACGCTAACGCTCGGCCGCACGCGCAGGGTCGGGCGGCGCGGGCGCGGGCGCGGGCGCGGCGGCGGAGCTGCGGCGCGCGCGGCGGCGGCACGCGCCCTCGCCGCGCCTGTGCGCCGCCAGCCACCGCCTCTCCTGTCTCGCCTCCGCCACGCTCGCCAAGTGCGCCTTCCTCTGCACCGTCAGTACCAACGCTGTTACACACACCACACAATACTATAAAATACAATAAAGCCACGATAGCCGAGTGGTTGGCTGGTCGGAATTTCGAGTCAAGAGACCCGAGTTCGATCCTCAAGTGGCCATACCAATGGGTTTTTCTAAAAACTTATGTACGAATTAATATCGTTGGCTTGGACATAAAAGGCGGCGACGGGCTCGCCACCTGTCACGTTGTCCCGAAAATATATTCGGTGGAAGGTGGGTCAAAGGGACTTAATTGTCTAGACTAGACCTCTGTCTGCCCCTGTATTGGGAATTGCGTGAAGATATTTATTTATTTACAATACTATATCTATGTCTATTCTCTCGTACTAAAATAAATATAAGACATTTGTTTATTATATATTACATGTTATTATAGAAGATATATTTTGGGACAACGTGACAGGTGACGAGACTGTTATCGTCTTCATACCTAAGCCAGCGATATAAATGGTGCATAAGTTTTAGAAAAACACTCATTGATACGGGTTCGACCTCGGGTCTTTTGAGCCGAATTCTGATCACCCAACCACTCGGCTATCGTGATTTTTTACTGCCCATACTAATACTGTAAAAGTGTTTCTTTTTATCTATCTGCAAAACGTAACTTTCAGGCTAAACCTTGTAACTTATTTTGATAAAATTTTAGATGCAGCTTGAACCCTGTGAAAAGATATGGGATATTTAGACTCAATTTGGAAAAGTTATGCTCATATTAACTTGATCCACTCTTTTCATTTACCTACTATATAGGCCAGGTTAAAGCTCTACCATATAGAGTAGTTTGTGAATCGAAAAAACTCATAGCGGAATACTAATCCCAGTACCAGACACAACATCTTAGATACTGCTAGCTATTCGTCAGTCTATTTGCAGTCTGGTATTTCTCGTGAGGGCTACCTCCGTCTATATATGTTATAAAATTTAACAATTACATAAGTATGCAGTTATTAAATAATAAAAATAATATCTGTTATTTACTTAAGATTTCCTCAAAATAATTTTACTCGGCTACTTTTAGTAAGTACTTACTATCACATAAATAAAAATTTATTTCAACTCATCGTTTACAAGAAATTTAAAACAATAAAAATTCATTTATCAGGTTTTGGCCGAATTCAGCGAGCATCACGAACTCGCTTTCCGGGTAGGTCTGTACGCATTGGAAATGGCGCGACCGCCGGCAAGCACGAAGGCCTTGGAAGTAAAGTTGAATAATCAAGAAACTGAATTGGTGGCGTTACTGAAGAAACTCCCTACCGGCGCTGAACAACTGACTCTAGCCCGAGAGAAAGCGGAACAGATACGTGATGGCACCTTAAGGTACCTATAGATTTGATTTGATTGTTTGACGCTTACTTGACGGAAACATTTTTAAGACCAAGTTATGTTTCAGAAATCGGGGACCGGCGCTGTTACCTATCGCGCTTGCCAGTTTCTTGTTCGACGTATTGGTGCTGTCCGCAACCGATAAAGAAAATAAACATCCGGTCAGTATTATAGAAATAAATTAATATAGTTAGTGAAAGAAATTTCTAGTATGTTTTTATTTGCTCTAATTTATTTATCTAGTATAATTTAATATAATTTTTAGTGTTGTTGTATATGTATATGTCGGCGTAGGGTAGTCCACGTGAGGCAACTCGTTGTTAGATCCGTCTTGAGCCATATCAGAAAACTGATCTAAACGGGTGGAAACGCAGTAAGTTCGATACAGGAAGATGACCGTTCACACTGCCGTCCGTTTCGTAAGTGAAACCCCCTGAATATTCTGAAGACACTATATATCAGAAGTCAAATGACAACACATAGTAGTCAAATCCGCTTTGTCACTTCCTGTATCGACCTTACTCAAGCGCACTACTTGACGTTTCCGAAGACTTTTAATAGATGGCGCTGTAACCAAAATATCCTTATCTTGGTTCTGCGACATATATATTAATCTTCAACATGGGTCATTAAACTATTATATACCATCTAATATCGTCATAATGTTTCCGAATTTAATTGCTCTTTTGAACAGGCGAGGTTGCCAAGCGACGAAGCACTGGGTTTCGAAGCAGCAGTTGCTGCTTTGGGCCTTAAGGCGAATGTGTCAGAGGCGGAGCATCCATTACTGTGTGAAGGCACGAGGAGACAGCGCGGCGAGTTAGCGCTCACCCTGCTCTCATTCTACAAAGACGATCCCGTGAAGCTGGCTAGGATAATGAATAAAGTAAGTTGACAATACACGCACGACTTAAACAAATGCTGCTCAATCAGCTGGATTAATTGTGGTAATTTCTGGAAATGGAGGATTTCATAATATAGAATTAATGTTTTCTTTCAGTTGCTGGACCGTGACATTCATCAGCTTACTAAAGGTCCGATGGTGAGCATGTACTACACCAACAACCCGCGCCTCAGCACGTACCGCGCGGACGCGGGCAGCTCGCAGCACTACGGAGCGCATGCGTCACACGCCGCGCATGCCGTGCACGCCCCCCACGCTGCTCATGCCTCGCACGTGGCTCACGCAGCCCATGCGGCACACGCCGCACACGCGGCGCACGCTACGCACGTAGCGCAGGCTACGCACGTAGCGCAGGCTGCGCACGCGGCGCACGTGGTGCACGCAACGCACGGCACGCACGCCGCCCTCGGCCCGCCGCCGTCGCTCGCACCCCCGGTTAGTTCGTTTTGAGCACGTTTAAAATAATAATATGACCATAATCATTTGTACATCATAAATAGACATTTTCATAAATGTGAATACAAAAAGGAGTTAACCGACCGTAGCTCTAAAATTATTCACCAACTTATGTATCCTAAACATATTATTCTGATAAAATTACTGTTTTACATTTCGCTATAGTAATATAAACACGCTCTTGATAAAAACAGGTCGCGTGTTCGTTGGTAACGGACATGGAGCGGTTGGCGGTGGCGGAGGCAGGCGCGTCGCCGCCCGCCGTGCCGCAGCACTCGGCGCCGCAGCACCCGCAGCACCCGCAGCACCTGCAGCACCCGCAGCACACGCAGCACACGCAGCACCAGCAGCACCCGCAGCACGTGCAACACTCGCCTCACGTGCAGCACACGCCGCACGTGCAGCACTCGCAGCACGTGCAGCACACCCAGCATACGCAACATACGCCGCATACGCAGCATTCGACGCTCACTAGATCTAAGGATTCCAGGTACAAATAGTGATAGATTTATGAAGAAGTTTAATGGTCCTCTTTAACTATCTACAGTATTTTTATTTGGATTGACTATATTTTAAAATAAATACATAAATGAAATAAGGTTGTGATGTCTACCTCCCTTACTAGAGCAGAGGCTTTGTGCTGTTTATATATGTGTGTAATTGAATAGCCAAAATTAAAATACTACTAGATACAAATACAGGCACTATGATTTGAAACATTATTTTTTTAAGAAACATAAGGTAATTGCATCTTCTGCATACGCTGTTTTGAAACCCTGCACGCCATTGTGGAGTATTGTACACCGTAATTTTCAAATGAAAAATATGAGATTAAATAACTATGTCCATTACATCAAATATACTCTATGCTCTATTGTTTTCTTTTCGTCTGTTACATGCATATAAGTGATCAAATCACTTCCTCCAGATATAAAGGGAAACGTCTCTACCCGTCTGTACCGAACCAGCCATCAGAAGCCTCCGCACACTTCATGTTCGAGCTCGCCAAGTCTGTGCTGTTTAAAGCCGGCGGTACCTCCAGCACCAGCCTATTCACACAAACGTCCTGTGCGAGGGAACACCACGGACCTCATAGGTAAATCTTCAAAATTTTCACGAAGGATCAAGTTTTTTTTTTATTGGTCTTGATGTATGTGTGGCCTGTTGCTGTCTTTTTTTTTATAGTAAAGGGAGGCAAACGAGCAGATGGCTCACGTGATGGTAAGTGATTACCGCCGCCCATGAACATCCGCAATATATAGCAGATGAGCTCCTCTACATGCCAGGAGTAACATGGCAAGGCAGGAAGGCCCGGCTCAGTGCCACCGTTGCCAGGGGTTCGGACACTCCTCGGCAAACTGCTTTCGCCCTGTAAAATGCGTCAGATCATGGGGATCATGTCGCATCAGACTGTCCCAAACCCAGGGATGGGCCACCGAAGTGCGCCAATTGCGGTAAGGCGCACTCGGCAAATGACCGAAGATGCGCTGTTATTCAGCGCATCGCTCGTAAGAGGGGTATTAGAATGCCCCCTCCCATCCCTCCCCCGCCGGCGCATGCGCCGCGGCAAAACACGCACAGAGGTGCACCACCAGTCGCAGAGGGCGCACCCAATGCGAGACCCCAGCCACAGCCGCGACAGCCGCGGCGCCTGGAGGTGGCAACAGAAGTGGCACCAGCCACTAAACCTGGAAAGGTAGCGGCGGTCACAACTCTGCAACCGCCGGCTAACGAGGCCACGGAGAGGGGAGGACCCCTCTCCACTAAGAGAAAGAGGAGGGGGAAGAAGAAGAAGAAAAAGATGGCCAAGTCCGAGGCCAGGGTGACCTCCACACCCATACCCCCTCCCATCGCCACCATCCAGCCAGGGCCAGCAGTTGCCAACACACCAGGACCTGTATCTCAGCATGTGCGAGTGCAGCACCCAGCTCCGAGAGCACAAGCCTCAAGGGGGAGAACCGAGGCCTCCCCCCCTCAAACTACATCCGTGCCGACCACGATCGAGGCTGCACTAGCACAATTGGTCACAGTCGTCATGAAAATCCTAGGCGACGTCCTAGCGGCGATGACCACGGGAGCTGACCCACTCACGGCTATTCTTACAGCCCTGACCCACCTAACAATGGCAAGAAATGGCTGAGCTCCGGGTAATGTACTGGAACCCAGGCGGCATCCAACAACAAGCCGCCAGTCTCCGAACTATGGTGCAGCAGCACGGAATCCAGGTCGTGCTGCTAGGGGAGACTAAACTCAGACCCGGACGCCATTTCAAGATCCCCAACTTCTTCGTGTATCGTCGCGATGAGGTCTCTCCCGAAGGAAAGGCCTAGAGAGGCACGGCCATTTTGGTCAGGAGAGACCTAGTGCATGAAGAATTGGAGCTGCTGCCGTTCATCTCAACCAGGAGCATTGGGATACTCCTGAAGACGGCCGGTGTGGAGCTAAGGATCTACGCAGCGTACCGCCCACCCGGCCCTCCTCTCTGCCCCTCGGACATCCTAGCCGTCATGGATAACAATTCTCCTGTCATTATGGCAGGAGATTTTAATGCCAAACACCTGGCATGGGGTTCGCGCATCATGAGCCCCGCCGGCAGGAGACTGTTTGAAGACGCCGAAGAAGGGGGATATGAAGTGCTGGCACCAGGAGCTCCCACACATATCCCCACGATAACAACACATCGGCCGGATGTCCTGGATATAGTTCTCTGCCAAGGAATCACATACCCGGTCCAAGTGGAGGTGCTGTATGACCTGGACACGCAGCACCTACCAATTCTCATCACCATGTCGACCAGCGCCGACTCCGTAGTGCCCAGGGCCTCCGTACGAAGTCCAACTGGGATCAATACAGAAGAGCGCTGGCGAACCTTACCTACGGTGCGAACATAACATGTGTAGAAGAGGTAGAAGTGGCCGCTAAATATATCTGTGAAAAGATACATCAAGAGTATCTAGCGGCCACCAGGACAATACCTGACACGCACCGTGGGGAGGTACTCCCACGGAGGCTCAAAACTCTCCTAGAGGAGAAACGATCCACTAGGAAGCTTTGGGCTAGAACCAGATGTCCTAAGTTAAAGACTAAACTCAACAGTATTACCGAAAAGCTGTCGGAAGGGATAAAGGCCTTCCAAGGCGAGTCGTGGAACGCTCGCATCGAGGAAGCCTCGGAACATCCAGCCTCATTATACCAGCTCACCCGACAGCTTTCGCGCACACCACAGCCCATTTATCCACTAGTGGACAGCACAGGAAAACGGCACTATGGAGCACGAGACCGGGCCGAGATCCTGGCAGAACATTTAGAGGGGCAGTTTAACTGCTGCAGCTGTCGTCGCAGACTTCCACAGGAGGTTGAGCATTGCGTACAGGAGTTCCTGACGAGCTCCACAGCGCCTGCCGCTACGGAAAGCGCCGGGCAACGATTGCATTACCACCACTGCAATAAGACAGCTGCCTAGGAAAGGGTCGTAGCACTGACCAGTTTGTTCAACGTGGTGCTACGCACCCAACATTACCCTTCCAAGTGGAAGGAAGGGAAAATCATAGTGCTGCCGAAGCCGGGCAAAACAGAAGACACCCGGCTAGCTACTGTCCCATCACGCTACTGTCGTATGTAGCGAAACTATTTGAAAGGCTGCTGCTGCGGAGACTGCGTCACTCCAGCGTCAGCCGCAGCGGCCACTCCACTACGGCGCAGCTGACCCGAGTACTACACTACCTAGCGGCCGAAACCCATCGCGGCCCCTCTTGTCTGGGGTCTTTCTCGACATAGAGAAGGCCTTCGACCGGGTGTGGCACACGGGTCTTATCTACAAGATGATCTCTAATACCAAGACGCCGCCAGCGCTCATACGACTAGTGGCGTCATTTCTGGAGGGACGGAGCTTCTGAGTTAGCGTCGAGAGGATTGACTCGGCAGCACGAAGAATAGAGGCAGGAGTGCCACAAGGCAGCTGTCTTTCTCCGCACCTGTACGCAGTTTACACCAACGACATCCCCACACTTGAAGGTCGCGTCCAAGAATGGGAACAAGATGTCATGCTCGCCCTCTACGCAGACGACAACGCGTATTTTACGTCGTCCCGTCGGGCAGACATTGCAGCCAGGAGGATGCAGTGTCTGCTGAACCTGCTGCCTGAATGCTAGACAAATGGCGCATGGCCGTGAACGTAGGCAAGACATGCGCCATAATCGTCAATAGACAGGACGTACCACCACCACCACTCAAGCTCCAAGGCCAGGATGTAGAGTGGAAGAAGACGAGTGACCTACCTTGGATGCCAGATTGACCGCTCTCTACGTATGACCCCTCAGGTCGCATACGTCATACAGCGCGCAAGAGCAGCGAGGGCGGTCCTCCGTCCGGTTCTGGCATCCAACCTGCCAACGAAGACCAAGTTAGGGATCTACAAGACCTACATCCGCTCGCGAATCAAATATGTTGCACCAGCGTGGTACGCGTTCACATCTCCCGCACAGCGGAAAAGATTGCAGGTTCAGCAAAAATTTCCCTAAGAACGATTGTGGAGCTGGTCGTTACGTCCGGAATGACGTCATCGCCAGAGACCTTAGAATCGAATCAATTCATGACTTTGTGGTCCACTTGGCGCGGAAAATGTATGACCGCGCTGATAATGGACCACATGAACACCTGCGCGACCTGGCGTCCTTATCGGACCTCCTGCCGCAGCACGCTCGACCACCACAGCGGCGACCTCTCCCTAGGGAATTGTTGCAGCCACCACCCGACCTCGTTGAGGGGGAGGACGGGGAAGAGTGAAAGACCCGACGCATGGCGTAAAATACGCAACACCTCGACACATATACCGCAGAAAACGGTACCCAGGACCGGGGGAGCAGCAGCCCCCTGAGAAGATGCCCGGGCAAATGAGGCTTGCCTCGAGGCCCGATACCTGCGAAAGCAGAAGAAATCCGCTCACGCTCTCACGCATAGCAGATGCGTTGCCGGCTTTAGAGTGCTCCCCCCCCAACCCCCCAAGAATTGGGGGGGGGGGGTGTGGGCCTCCGGTTACCTGAACTGACCAGAGGAAACGCAGAAGTTGTTAAACTTCTACTTCACGCCGGTATTCTGTGAGGTCGTGGTACTTCCTCGGTCGAGCCGGCCCATTCATGCAACAACAAAAGCTGATGCATGGCTCTACCACTAGAAACAGTCTCAAGAAAATCTAACACTACAAGTGAAAATTTTCTAATAAGACAATGAAATTTCTGAAAATCTCGTTTGTTCTGATTGTATATAGAAATCACGACAATACAGAGGTAACGGGCAGAAAATTTTTGATTTGTAGAATTTCTGTAGTTGGAATAAAAAATTGTCCTACGCCGTGTGTTCATTTATATTGATTGATTGTGTTGATAAATAAGTTTAACTGTGGATGGTTATGTGGCTATTTTAAGTGCTAATGTAAAGTGGCTACTGTGTTGTGTAATATTTTTAATTGAAAAAGATCATTGTTTCCCTGAGGAATAAAGTCAGAATACATCGACTTTTGAAATAAGATACGTTGATCATATAAAGTCACGATAGCCGTGTGATTGGGTGATCAGGATTCGAGTCAAGAGATCCGAGTTCGATCCCTAGGTTAGGCTCGTACCAATGGTGTTTTTTTCAAAACTTATGTACGATTTATATCGTTGGCTTGGATATAAAGACTGCGATGGACTCCCCATCAGTTCCGTTGTCCCAAAAAGTATTCGTTGGAAGGTGGGTCGAAAAGACTAAACAGACTTTTAAACTTCTCTTCTATTTCTCCTACACCTACCCTCTCCCTGTCTTTCTACACCTACCGTTTCTCTCATGTGTCGGTGGTCTAGGCGTAACGCTTGCTTATTTCTTCACGTTTACCAAAAAATACTAACTTCATTGTTTCACAGAGGATTGCACATGGCCGCTTTTCAATTGGGCCTGTACGCGCTCGGCCTACACAATTGCGTAAGCGCAAATTGGTTGAGTCGGACTTACTCGTCGCATGTTAGTTGGATCACAGGTATATTCATTGATTTATTTACTACTTCGGAATGTCTCTGCACAATTTAATTAATTAATGAAGCAATAGATGGCGCTTTAGCGGTTAAAAGGCTTCTAGCATGTACGCTAGCGAATTTGTATCTTTGCGAATTGTATATGGTCAATAATAATTTTTTTTGATTTTATTGGATATATGTGTTTAACTCGATAGCTAAAAGAAATTGATTTTATCTTTAACTGTCAGCCTTTTTTCGTGTACAGGTCAGGCCATGGACATCGGCGCGCCCGCAATTTTGTTTTTAATTGACGCGTGGGAAGGTCATTTGACACCACCGGAAGCGGCAGGCATTGCTGATAAGGTAACAAATCATTTGACGTTTGGCATTTTGGTTCTCTGTATATTAATATTAAGATATTTATTTTCTCGGTATAAATCAAATATTATTTCACGTATCTTCACGTAACAATTTAATGGGGTATATAGAAGGCATATATAACACAAACTTAAATATCACAAGCTGTAAGTTTGTGTTTAATCATATTTATTTTAGGCATAATTGTACACGGAAATTTAGAAATATGATGGAATTTAGGTAATTTCATGTAATACAATTATAGTTTTTAATTTGCGCCTCAATTTTATTATAGTAGAAATTCGATTATGATTTGTAGATGTTTATAACGTAACTATATTATATGTATATGTATTAGTACTACCGGGTGAATGAGTGTTTGGAATTGGAGCCAAGAGACCCGAGTTCAAAACCCCAAGGATCGTAATAATGGTTTTTAAAAAAAAATAACTTATGTACGACTTAAATCGTTGGCTCACCCTGTCGCGTTGTTCCAAAAACGTCTTCAGTGGATAGTGGGTTGAAAGAACTTAATTGTGTAGACCTCTGTCTACCCCTGTATTGGGAACAGCGTGAAGATATTGTTGTTGAAGATATTGTATTCGTGTACTCTGTCATTGCACATCATTCATTAAGCATCGTCGAATGAACGGAATGTGTAAAATTGCGCGTGCGCAGGCGTCGTCCGGGCGCGACGTGCACATCGTGCGCGCGGCGGCCGAGCTGGCGCTGTCGGTGCTGCCGCACGCGCACGCGCTCAACTACAACGAGATACAGCGCGCCGTGCTGCAGTGCAAGGAGCAGAGCGACGCCATGCTGGAGCGCGCCTGCCTCACCGTCGAGGCCGCGGCCAAGGGTGCGTGCGCCATTGCCGGACGTGACGTCACTGTTTAGTTGGGCAGGGATGATGGCGAACGTTTCTAACTCTAGATCACGAATTAGGCTCGGCTCTGTAAAACTGAGCTGAGTCATCGTTGTCATAATAATCATTACTGTTGTTTTCCCTTAAAAAAATTAATTGATATTTTGACCGACGTTTCAATGGGCACATTGTGTATTACAATATAAATTCTTTTTATTAATTCTTTGGACAAGCAATTGACAAATAATGATTGACGTTGATTTTTATTTGACTAGCTTATATGATTTATGTCAAAAATTAACGAGCGTGTTTATGATTAGTTGTTTTCGATACTCTTATACTGTGTATGGTGTCAACTTTGTTGGTCAATCAGATAGACAGACACCATTGGTTGGGTCTGTAGAGAATGCCGAATTAACAATCCGCCTGATTATAAGTGACTTCTACAGCCCCTGACATGTGCAATTTACTTTCAAAAGAACAGATACGTTGCCACCTCCGAGGATTAATTGGAATGTCTTATGATTACACCGGCTCTCAATACCTCTAACGTCGCGACTACAGTTTTCTACCAATCCGGACGTCTGCACTGCAGTAATTTTTCGGTGGAAATATATCTTATGCCTTTCGGTACAGGAGGCGGCGTGTACCCCGAGGTGCTGTACACGGTGGCGCGCTACTGGCACGAGCTGTACCTGCGGCAGGGCAGCGAGGAGGAGGCGGGCGACGAACCGCAGTACCGCGCACCGCCGCCGCTGGCGCTGCCCGTGCCCTACGCGCTGCCCTACCCCTTCACCTACCACCCCTACCCGCCGCACATCTACCAGCTGCAGGTGGGCCCGCGACCACGCACACGCACACGCGCGTAAACACGAACACGTACACGCGCGTACACGCGAACACGCACACGCGTACACACGAACATACACACGCGTACACACGAACTTACACACGCGTGTACACACGAACATACACACGCGCGTATACGCGAACACGCACGCGTGCGTACACGCAAATACGCACACGTGCGTACACACGAACACGCAGACGCGCGTACACACGACCACGCACATGCAACGTAGTCATCCACCTATCAACTGCAACCACACGCCTATCAACTGACCTATTCAAACCCCGCTTACACTTATTTTTTTTAAGCGTGTGTGAGGTAAAAGACGATTAAGAAAAAGTTTTGAAAAAAGGTTAGGTCGATATGTCGTAATTACCATCTCGAAAAACCTAAGAATTTTTTTAAGTCTACTACGCAAATCGGTGATGGTATTGTCAATCCACTTACCAAGCATGGCATTACGGTAAATCCTGCTTTCGGTAAAGATGACTTTGTCCTGCAGTGGAAGTTAAAGTTCAACATGTATGCGCGAAAAAACTGGATAAATGTTAAATAATATCTCTGGGAGTTTTTAAATTTATCAAAATTAATTATATTATTTACATAGTTTTATGACGTATGTTAACATAATTTAATTTGCATTCAGTACGGCGGCGCACCGGCTCCACACCCGGGCCCGCAGTACGCGCTGCCGCCGTACTTCGTGCGCGGGCTGGTGGCGCCACCGCACCCGGCGCAGGCGGCGCAGGCGGCGCACGCAGTGCACGCCGCGCACGCAGCGCACGCGGCACACGCGCCGCTGCCGCAGCACGCGCCGCACGTGCCGCACGCCGCGCACGTGCCGCACACCGCGCACGCGCCGCACGCCGCGCACGCCACGCTGCAGGCGCACCCAACGCATGCCACGCTGCAGGCGCACCCAACGCATGCCACGCTGCCGACGCACTCAGCGCCCATTGCTGTCAACGTAAGTGTGGAAACTTGAGCGATCGTAATTTGTTTTAAGAAAGACAAATCGAATACCTTCAGCGTGAGCGCGCAATCGCTTGAAAAATGTATATCACTCCTCTATGTCCAGTTCTATTCTCTCTAAGAATTTATTCCATTTATGTTTATGTAGTTTTTGTCTATTATTTTATTACTCTTTTATTGTGTACTATTTGTTTGTTTAGTATGGATGTGTATATATTTTTGCATACATTGCGTACATGTCACCCTCACTGATCATTGGTATCCTCTGCAACGTGGTTGCCAGCCGCTTTTATGCGATAAGGCTGCTAATTGTACCTTAATGTAATTTCTGTATTTCGTTTGTTGTTATTTAATTATCTACCTAACTATCTACACCAGACTGTGTACAATAAAAAAAAGCTTGTTTAGTTTGGTATAGTGTTGCATACGAAATCTAGAACTTTCCTATTTAACATTCATGACTTAAATCTTTATGTCTTAAAAATAAAGTAACAGCTCTTACTGTGGTACTAACAAGGAAAACATTGGAATAAAATAGAGTTGTAAAATAATTTGTGATTGACAAATACTGAATCATTTAAACTAAGTATAAAAATGAAGTAATAACACTTATTTTGTGAGACTTAAGGATAAAATAGACCGAGGAAATACGGACATATCTGTCTACCACAGATTAAAAAGAAATACAATCGATTAACATTGTATATTTTTATTTCATTATATAAATGATATGGTCTGATTATATACCTGTATATTGCGATTTTTAATTCGTTTTTACTTCTCTATTAATATAATTGCTAACAAACGTTGTGAAAGAGATAAACAGAAAAAGATTTATGAATACTTATTTTTGTTACAGCATCCAGCGCCACTACCGCCACCACTGCCGGCAACTCATAGCGCGGTGGCGCCGGTGGGTGCGGTGCCCGGCGTTGGCCCCGTCAGCAATGTAAACGGCGTGGGGAACGTGGGCAGCGCAGGCGGCGTGGGCGGCGTGGGCAACGTGAGCAGCGTGGCGAGCCTGCCGCCGCCCGCGCCCGCGCCGCCCCCGCTGCCGCAGGCGCAGTTGCGGCGGCTCCTCGCCGCCTACAGGGTCGGCATGCTGGCCTTGGAAACGCAAGCGAGGCGGGTGCATGACGATCGTCCGCAGAATAAGTTTGGAAGGTACATTTTAATATTGTTTCTTATGTCATATAATATCTCCATGTCATCTCCTGTGTTTATGTCCTATCGACCCTCCTTTCACCGAACACGATTTTTTGGGACAACATGACAGCTGGTGGTACAGTCGCCGTCTTTATGGCCAAGCCAACGATGTAAGGCGTACATCATTTTTGAATGAAAAAAAAACCATTAGTATGATCTTGCAATTTCGATCTCCCAATCACTCGGATATCGTGACTAAATATGTTGTTATAATAGTATATAATTTCGCCAAAACTTAGAAAGTTTAATTGGTTAAATTAAAGAGCAAAAAGGTTTTTAAAGTTTTAACTGACATGGGCGGAATTCGAACCCGCGACCTCTGCCGAACCATGGCAACGCTCTTACCTCCGAGCCACCGTGTCTTACACGCATCAGTTGAAATTTTAAATCTGTATTCTCTTTTTTTTATACTTATGCCTGTTTTGGCATCGGCGCCATCTATTATCCCTTTTGCAAGCGACAATTTGACATTCCTGACTTTTCAGTTAGAAATTATTAATAAGATATCGCCAACTAATTTTGTATTACGCAATTTTATTGACTTTTAAAGCATATTTGTTATGCTGAACCTTTACGTGAGATTGAATCAAAGAGAAAAAATGGTTTTAAAATTTCAACTGACGCGACATAATTTCGGTTTAAGTTTCCATAGTGTCATGCCATATGAAAGCTTCTAACGGCGTCTGTCGCGCAGGAACCCGCCGTACGGCGAGCACGTGAAGTGGCTGCTGCGCATCTCGAAGCGCCTGGGCGCCCAGTACCTGCACCAGTTCTGCGTGTGCGCGGTCAACTCGGTGGTGTCGCCGTTCGTGCTGTACGAGCTGTGCGTGGAGTCCGCGCACTGGCTGGCGCGCGGCGGCCCGCACCAGCTGGTCATGCAGCACCTGCGCGGCACGCTGGCGCCGCTCGTGCAGAAGTGCCAGCAGATGTGAGCGCTGCCCGTCCCCGCGCAACCTACAACTTCTACACAACGTTCAACCTCTCCACAACATGCAATCTCAACATAACACGCAATCTCACCACAACAAACAATATCTCCACAACATACAATCTCACCACAACACACAATCTCGCCACAACACACAATCTCGCCACAACACACAATCTCACCACAACACACAATCTCACCACAACACACAACCTCCCCAAAACATATAACTTTCTCACAACACGCAATTTGTCCAAAAAATGCAACCTGCTCACGAAAGAAAAATGCAGTCCAAAGTACAATCACAATACAATTCATACATTGTTATGTGGAGCCAAGTGGCAACTTATGCTTCTGCAAAATTGTCTCCCGAGAATAAAAGTAAAGTTTCCGCATTAGTCGACACTACAAACACAACACTTCTACAAAATACTCACACACCAAACATAATAGCTGCTATTCATCTCGTCACGCAATATTTACTCTATTCTCACCTCACACAACTACCAACACTCATTTATCTGGAATAAACTCAACAATACACTAGATTTTTATCACCTTGTTACATTATGTCATGTATTTATAGATAAGAGACATTCAAGTTTTGTTCTTATTTCTTTTATATTTTGATTCAGGTACATCCAATGCATTCATCAGAAGTTATATCATTTGACAACGGTTGAGTACGAGGAGTTCGTAGGCATCGTTCTCTCGGCCCGCACTGCTTTTCAATTGACACCGGAAGGCAACACACAGTTTAAAGAGTGGCTCGCTTCTCTGCGCAGGTATGGTTTTATTTATATATATATAGAAATTTATTGTGGACTTCGTTATTAAGTCACGATAGCCTCGTGGTTGGGTGGTCGGAATTTCGAGTCAAGAGACCCGAGTTCGATTCTCAAGTGGCCGTACCAATGGGTTTTTCTAAAAACCTATGTACAAATTATATCGTTGGCTTGGACATAAAAACGGCGACAGGCTCACCACCTGTCACGTTGTCCCGAAAATATCTTCGGTGAAAGGTGGGTCGAAGGGACTTAAATGTCTAGAATAAACCTCTGTCTACCCCTGTATTGGGAATTGCGTGAAGATATTTTATTTTATTTTTTATTTTTGAATTCGTTATTGTAAGACATATTATATACAGGGATAAAATTTAAATATGTTTAGTATAACGTGGGATTGGTGAAATTAAGCGGTGTTTCCTACTCAGTATAGTGTCATAGCTGATTACTGCTGCTACAGAGTTGATACTCTGTCAGCGACATACATACTCTTTTTTTTTTAATAAATACATACTTAAATAGGAACATCATATACACTGCTCTGTACCACATAGTAAGCAGCTTATGCACTTGCATAATGGAATCGGAAACAACGAAGGCACCACAAGCACCCCCATTCCCTTTTACCAAATTGATGTCATAGGAAATCGGATCCGGCAGTACGTCGGAACTGGCTCGGATACTATTAAAACTGTGTAGGCCGCTGGTTCGGAAGAATAAGGTAGTCATAGTAACAGTCGAGCCGCTTGCAGATCCAAGTCCTGCAAGAAGGACCTGTGGACGCAGCTGAATGCCGCCCTACAGACGAACGGCAAATGACGCCGGCAGCCGATAGTTTGTATGGTGCGGTGCTCCGCGCGCAAACTGTCACAACACACGCGATGGCCGCGCTACCGGCTGCTCTATCACTTACGTACCCTCTGACCGCGCACTGCTCTGTGCTCTTTGTCACTTCACCCCCCCCCCCACGTCTCGTGCGCACCGTACACATAGTTCCCACACTTGTGAGAAATGTCTCCGTTTGAGAACAGATTGATGTAGCAACAAACAATTAAACATGGGAAATAGTTGTGTTCTTAAAATTATATGGGACCTTACTGCATGTGCAAACAAACAAACAAACAAACAGCAGAATCATGCAAATTCAGAAATAGACATAATTTGAATTCGGTTAAAAATAATTATATAAGTTCTAATGGTAAATAGAGAGCATAAGAAATTTCTATAAACACTTCGGTCAAATCTTATAGTATTTGTATGATGAGGCGTATCATAGAAGTTGGATTTATTAATGAAGTATTCAGTATAAGTATTTGCTTTGTATGTAATAACTGAAATTGTGTATCCTATTACCTATACATGAGGCTAAGTTACAAAGAACACATTGCACCATCAAGTCTGGTTAGGATGGAAATACCTCTGTTAGTAATAGTTTTAACACTCATATTCGATCTCAGATGTAATGAAGACATGGTTTTGATGATCAAATGTTATTGTTGCCAAGTCTCTTTCGTACGTCATTAAAATAATAATTGGGAAAATTTTAAAAATTTAATTAAATAGTTTCACAAAATTAAGCTCATTTAAAGGTTATGCTTAACTTGTTTGAATCCGTTATCGAGCCAGGAATTACATTTTGTTTTTTGATGGAGTTTGAAACATTCTCGTTATTTTATTCTGTTACATTGCAATTCAATAAAGATGACATTGTTTATAAATTTCCGATTATACTATATGACAGCATGAATGAGTTTGATGACAAAATTAGGACTGTTTTGTATTTGAACCGTATAATATATTTATTTAAATTGTTTTATATAACATATTACTCGTGGATTTAATTAATAATAATACTTTGAATTAACACAATCGCATTGTATTAATTACCTTATGAAACATTTATTTAACTGCTAATTATAAAAAGACATCAATGTCAGGCTATATTATTAGCAATGTTAATATTTATAATTCACATTTATGTTTTATGCAATTTTTTTTTGTATAAGTCTTAATTCTGTTGCACAGAAAATAACTTCGTTTTTAACGTGCATGTTTTCTCTATGTACAATACGGTTTTCTGGTGAATTGATTGGCATCTGAATTCCACTGATTAAAATTTCATGATGCATTTCAAATCAATGAAAATGATCACAAAGAAAATGAGGTATTCATATGTTTATTATTTAATATTTATATTATGTGTTATGTATGTATTTAATTACCTTTATCTGAGTATTATCACTATCAAGCTACCAAGACATCCAAAATGACAATGAATCTAATTTGGATCATAAAACAGAGTATTTTTTTTATATGTTCATGTGATTATTGAAAATACTATTATTTGTGATACAAACGATTCCTACATTTCTCTACTTTATGGTAGAGAAATGTAGAAATCGTTTGTATCACAAATAGAGCGTAAAGCTGGTTCTGGTGTCTAATTTGAGTATTTTATTGTGTCCTATAAACTTCGGCCCTTATTTTTCGCCCTTAGGTAGAATAATTTCAAAGACAATGGAAGTTCTATTCTGTGGGTTAAGACTATTTAGCAAAACATGCGTCATAAGATCTCGTCTAACTGTACTACTTTAAATGTTTTTTTTATAACTATATATAATTTCGGCATTGTGTTTTACATTATTACTGCACAAATAAAACTTGTATTATATTTTCACGTTATCATGACCATTATTTAAAAAAAAATCATACATTACGCAGTTAACTTAACTAGTCAGTTGATTTACGGAGCTACTTTTAAATAACCAGTGGTGAAGTACTCTAAATGAAAGATTTCTTTTCTTTTAATTATAAGAACATATTGTTTGATATCTCATAGCAAAACTTATACTCTATCGGCGTTTGCTTTTGATATTGAATAAAATATAATTAAAAATGTTAATCAAAACTGGACGAATTTTGTTACGAAAATAGCTATTTTAAAACTTCATTCCTTCTTCCTCACTCTGTTACTCTGTAGGAATTCTTAAAGTTTAGTTTACGATATTTTGCTGAAAACGAACAGTTTTGGTTGGCATTTAATATTTTTAGTTAATAGTTGCCGACTGGACAACATTTTTCGGAGAGCTTATACATAAATATTAGGTTTTCGAAGTTTCGTTGTCTGTAAGGCCTGACTCATTGTAAAAGTTCATTAGCGAATTATTTTAAAAGATCTCTGTCGTATTAAGTATGCTTATAGAATCAGTACAGTCATATTTTTTTGTTCGACTCTCCCTTGTCGTAAAATTTATTTCTGAAAAAATTTAAAGATTTTCGGTTCGCGAGTTTTTTTGTTTGAAAGAGTATCGACAGTAAACTAAACTAAGCATGGAATGGGACGACGTATTATGGGTGTTGACTTAATGTAGAAGTGAAATTCAAAATTTATTAAAATAGTCCAGTTAAAGAGAATTGGCGTATAATGTTTCAATTGACCTAATAAAATAGCGTCATTACGCTACAAATTTATTAGACAGATGTAGGTGATGACCGTTGATACACTATTTTTGATATTCTCTTGTCGAAATTTGCAGTTTCACAAATGTTTACGCAATAAGGAGTTGCGGATGAAAACGTAGACGTGCGTTCGATTATTTATAGTAACTTTATTTACACGTTTATATTATTATTATTACTATATTATAATGCAATGTAGCGTCACGGGAGCCTGGCGTATTATAAATGTAATGGATGGGACCTAAGCGCTGGCAACGACTCCAATAGTGTCCTTTGTCAGATTACACATCTAAATTAGCAGATATTTTATTTAGTAGGTTTCGATGTTTATTATCTATATGTTGTTGTCGATGTTCTATATTCATAACAAAATAAGTAAAATATTCTATAACTTGAAAGTTCTTCCATCGAACCATAAAGCAATAATAAAATATCATTTTTTATCTGTAGGTAATGATTCTAATGATACTGTATTAACTCTTACTATAAAAGGAAGTCATCACTTATCTAATTTACTATAGTATAGATAGAAACACGTATTAACTTACTCTTAGTTAGTATAAATATAAACAACTTAATGATCCAATGTCAAGGTTTTATTAAGCTATTATAGTATAACATGAAAGGTTAAAAACTAAAAATAGTCATCAATCGAAATGTAATTAAACGTTAGCTCGTACGTGTTCAGGGACGTGTGTAATTTGCAATTGATCACAAAGTATCGCAATTACTATGTTTAAATTACAGAGGGCGCCGTTTTCCGCTTTGTCGACGTATTTTGCGTAAATCATTACGCTTGTTAAATAAGCGGCTTTTAACGAATATAGTTCGTAAAATGCTGTAGTAATTTCTGGTGTCGAATGTATACTGATATTGATGTCAATAAAACTATGCAAAAAATATGTTAATCGCTTAATATACTGTGGTCATGTAATAGCTTTCGAGTGGTATTACCTAGATAGCGACTGTCAAAATGAAGTTGATAAAGATGATGAATCGACATTGGAATCCTACGGTCCCGTTGCCGCTCTCAGCGTCCCAGTAGTTTTTAGTTCAATATCTTTATTAAGTAGATGTTTCATTCGAGTGTGGATGTCCTCAGCATTCAGTAGTTAGTAAATTCTTAGAATGCTAGTTAGTATAAATTGACGTTTGTATTATTGATCGGACTACAAAAGCTGTGGGAGATATTTGTCTCGACGTTTCGTTTGAAAGTTTATAACATTGCACACATTTGAAGTAAATTACAATAGTTCCGTTTTGAATTGTGGAACACTGTTAACCTGTTATAATTACACTGTAACAATAGGTCCTAGCTTTTACCAACTCGTTAATAATGCACTATGAGTTAGTAACTTTTGTTATACAATAGAAATGAGCGAAAGTTTTTGTTGTCTACTGCAGTTAGAATATTCTTTAATTCGAAATGTAAACTAAGATTAAAAATGTAAACAATAATATCAGAAGTTATTTTTATAAAAAAAATCAATCGGGCTATAAAAATAATATTTTTATCTCATGGAACATCTGTGCTATAAATGATTTTAAGATAGTTTCACTACTTGTGATTGAAATTAGTTTTTATTGTTTCTAATATTTGTGGAACATCTTTGATCTCAGATTTCGTTTCGAAGTATAATAATTATATGATTTTCACGTTAGCGTATGAGTGGGATTAGTTTTTTGAGTATTTAAATTTAATATTTTAACACAAATCTTGGATTACGTAATTTTTCTTAACGTCTTTGCCGTCCATTATAATTTGCAAATAGTATGTCTATAGTTTGTCTTTCGCTGCGAAAACTTCCTAATTATAGAAGAGAATGACATGCCGATCTTACTATTTACACTAGATTACTAAATAATTTATCAAATATTATTCTCGTTGGGCATTATTAACATTTTCTGGTATCTATAGTTTCATTGGAGAATTTTATCTCCTTAAAGCATTAAAGAGTGCTTTGACGTTTTGTCTCAAAGAACTATTTTTACACTAAAAACATATTTAATAAAAAAAATATAAATATATCGTTAGTTTGATAAATATAAGAAGTTAGTATGGAACATATTTTAATTAGTCGTTTAATGCATGTCCTAGTTGTAATTCGCTCAGTGGTCAGGCGTGGCTGCGTAGGCGGTGAAGTATTCTCATTTGCAGTTTCACTATATTAATCTATTATATATTTTTAAACCACGAAACAACACAATGTAAGACAGTCCGGATTATTTTTATATATCTCTTTTGTTACTCTATTTAACGAGCATAATTAAATTATCACAATTTACTCACTGGTGTTGAATATTTAGTGTTTATCATTCAGTTTATGCAGAGCACTCGATGTTAATTGAAGCGAATGTGAATAGTCCATTACGTATTATTTCATGATGCGATCAAATAAACGGACAAAGAGATGTCTGTGAATATATCACATATATATTTTTTTCTTATTCTGAACGTATTACGAAACTCTAGTATGATGCTGAGCCGTAAGTTACCTCGTAAAGCCCGTTATAAATCATTGCATTCAGCGAGCGATGTTCGTTCAGTATTTCACTCAACTACGTCACATCACAGCCAACAGAACGTGTTGAGGAATGATGTATTATAGCATGCCAGTTTAGTTCTAAATCGATGATGCGTAATTAATTTATACGTCTGAATTTTTGTAGTTTAATTGATACACTTTGTAAGTGTGGTATCTCCGCCTATTATAATATGTAACCATACAGAGTTGAATGGCTACTTATAAGCGTACGTAATAAATTTATATATACACATTATTTTATTTATATTTATCGCATAAACGTCGTTCGAACCTCCACTATATAGCAGTGAAAACAAAATTAATGTATTTGCGACGATTTGCTGTAATAAATATTGCACAATTTTATCATCATTGCTTAAATATTTGTTTAGTAATTCTTTTAAAACCTACGACGATAAACCTTTCTACTAGAATTAAATAGTTGGTCAAAGTGTTTTATTCGTGCAGGACGAAAGACTGACAACAACATTGTGAAATAGTCTTTATGGAGTATAAAATAACGTCCAGGATGTCTTTAAACAATGTTTTAGCACTCAGTCATACCTGTCTTTGAATTGAAGCAGCTTGTTTCGTCTCATATGAATTGTTTTACGACATCCTGTTTGATTATAGAAGTGCCCATATAATTGTATGTATAATATTTATTAAAGAAAATAGCACTAGGCATTTTACTCCGTTATCGCAAATGGTTGTAATTATAAAATTAAAGTTATAATAATTAGTGAAATTAATAGACTGTTTCGCACGATTGTTTTTCACGTTGTCTATTCTGTATCCCCATATTGTCGCTATGTGTTGCCAGAATTGGAAAATCGCATGTTATAAACAACGTGCGTGTCATGTAACGTTCGGTATATTTCACTCTGCAATATTTCCCCACTACTATATCTGTACGTTTCAACTCTTAAACTCGAAATTTTTTGACCTCTTAGATAATTTTTATTATTACTTTTACGATTACACAACATATTATAAGTCTTTTTTGGCAGAATATTTGAAGTAACATTATTTAATTATTCAATATACTTATTCTATATTTAAGAAAAGTGTGTTTTATTTTATACCTCCACCTCGTAAAATTAAAAAGGTACATAGTTTAAATCTATGTATAGTTTAAATCTAGAAGTTTTATATCACTGACTTGGCAAAGGACTATAATTCGCACTATAAAATATGTTTTGGAAAGAGGATGAGTACCTGAAATTATTTTCTTATTTTGTTACTACTTTTTGCTAATACTGTTACTTGTTCGAACTGTAAAGAAAGTAGAATATGATTGAATATATTGCAATGATTGGTTTTTCGAACTATCATAAAAAAATATGCACCCATGCTCTTGGTGTCCATGGGATCTACAAACCATTTCTATTATTTTATTGACTCTAAGAGGGCAGCAAGGCTTGAATGCCACTGTGCTCAACTTGCCACATTTATTTAACCATAGTTTCATGTAAAAAATAGGTGTACTGTAAATTTGTGTTTTGAAGTCACGATAGCCGAGTGGTTGTGTGGTCGGAATTTCGAGTCAAGAGACCCGAGTTCGATCCCCGGTGGCAGGCTCGTACAAATGGGTTTTTCAAAAACTTATGTACTTATTATATCGTTGGCTTGGATATAAAGATGGCGACGGGCTCATCACCTGTGACGTTGTCCCGAAAATATCTTCGGTTGAAGGTGGGGTAAAGAGACTTAATTGTCTAGACTAGACCTCTGTCTACCAGGGGAATTGCGTGAAGATATTTATATTGTATTTTTTTCGAACAAATATCGCACAGATAAAGTTATATATAATAAATATCTTCACGCAATTCCTAATACAGGGGTAGACAGAGGTCTAGTTGTTCGGTGGAAACTGGGTCGAAGGGACTTAATTGTCTAGACTAGACCTTTGTCTACCTCTGTATTGGGAATTTCGTGAAGATATTTATTTTATTAAGAGTAACATAATTTGTTATTGCATCAAGAGACCCGCGCTCCCGTTATTTATACTTGAATAGAAACTTAATCAACTGAGTATTAGCCAGTGAACAGTAGAAATGTTACAATCCTTTACAAATCCAAATCCTATTCCGCTCTAAAACGACACATCGTTAGGCAGGTAACATTCAAATCGATTCTGCTGTGGATAATCCCAGAATTCTGTCCTGTCAGAGGTGATCCTTATTTATGTCTAAAGCCAATTACACTTCGCTAACTGACGCAGTTGTTAGCTACCTTTGCACGATAAAACATTTGCGCTTGTGACGTCATGTACGTTATAAATAGAACTTTTGCGTAAAAATATTTAAAGATTGCGTTACAGATATACAATATAAGAATATATTTGTTAATATTTCAGGATACTAAATTACACAAATTCTCTTTTCTGCTTTCTTTCTTTAAAATCTGCTTTCTTCGCGTGAGTACCTATTGTAAGTGGGGACCTACAATTGATCGAATAGTCAATTAAAGAGAAGAGTTTTGTAAAATATAATTAAAATTTTTGTACAAAATAAATTAACCATTAATAAGATATTATAGACGATGCGTCAATAGCTCAATGGTTTAGACTGAGATCTGCGAAACCACGTCGTAGTTGGAGTAGCTTATAGGAAGAATAGTAATGTTAACTAACAAGTTTTACTAGACCGGTGAATTACAGCAGACTTGTGCACAGCGATGTCCTATGTGCTTGTACAAAGTGGTGAAAATGACTAATTCTTACGGTAGAGTCCTATGTCCTGTCGTGGAACTTGATAGGTCACTAGGTAAGTAAACTAGGCCTGATGCTGAACATCTGGGCCGTTTATACTAATGGTAAGCACATACATTTATAAAAGCAACGAGCTCTTGAACTTGAGTTTTAGACAAAAAATAAAAGAAAAAATAAATATAAAATATATTTTAATAGGGATAGGTTACAATCGAGCAATTGGTGCAGTTATATTTGACACCACATAAGGTCTCGGTCGTTGCCTACTGAAAGAGAGAAAGAATGTGCAGAGGGGTGTGGGCTCCCCCTTGCTACTTCAAGTACCGGCTTGTGTGCGGTGAGCAAAGCCTTGACCGAGACGGCCCATTCATGCACTATCAAAAACTTATTTAAGAGTTCTACTACGGTCAAAAATAACCATAATGTTTAGCTGATACCAGGGGAGAACGACGCAATGCTGTTGTAGCTAATGGGGAGATAAACAAAATGTTACTTTTAACAGTAGCTAAAGATTATATTTTCTTTAATCTGCACTTTATTTTGAGGACGAGAAGGGTTGCCACCACAGTGCACAAATTTTTATAATTTACTTTGCTTTTATAATTTATTATATTTATATTTTCCTTTTAATTGTTCTTGGGATGGTACTAGATGGTCAATAATTTTATATCTATTTTTCGAGGAGACTTCAGCCTGTGTAATTGGCCCGAATCTCACGCCACTAATTGTTGCCCTCAAATGGCATTGTGAAAATTGTTAATTCAAGTTTGAAAGGTATAGGGAGCCAATTCATGGGAGTTGAAGAACCATCTGTGTATAATAATAATAAAGCATCAATAGCCATATGGTTTAGGTTACGGTCTGCGAAACATACGACGCTGGTTCGTGCTTATAATTCGACTGTTGTCGTAAACCACTACAGACACAGTTTAGAGTGGTTATTAGAAATAACAGTAGTGTCATTGGCATAAAAGAAAAATAAATATAATAAAAATATTTTTGCACATATTGTAACAATACCTTATTCGATATATTCCTCTTATTTGTCTGATATTATATGCTTGCTTGTTGATATTTTTATTTAGAAAATTTCTATAATTAAACTACGATAACCTATCCAGTTCAATGCCTATGCGCTATGCCGTCATTTCCTATTTATTGCAAAAGTAACAAGAAGTTGAGATATTAATAGTATAGATAATATTTAATAAAAGCGCTTAAGGTTATCATTACACAAACGAACAAAATCTACTGATTACTGACGAAATCATGTGCCAACATCTAGCTATAAATTAAATTTTAAATAAAACATTTTAAAAAGGCATTAAACATAAGGGCATTTTTTTACTTTTTAACATATAATTGAAAATTTTAGAAAGGAAGCTTTATTATAATTTAAATTATCGACTTATATATTTCAAACAGCTAATTTACAAAAAAAAGTCACGATAGCCGAGTGGTTAGGTGATCGGAATTTCGTGAGACCCGAGTTCGACTCCCAGGTGGCAAGCTAGTACCAATAGGTTTTTCAAAAATTTATGTACGTATTACGTCGTTGGACATAAAGACGGGGACGAGCTCACCACCTGTCACGTTGTCCCGATAATATCTTCGGCGGAAGGTGGGTCAAAGGGGCTTAATTATCTAGACAAGACCACTGTCTACCCCTGTATTGGGAAAGGCGTGAAGATATTTATTTATTTATAATTTACATTACCGTGAATTCTACATCTACCGCTAGATCAACAAAGTCAGGTTTGTTATTAGAAAATCATACTTTAATATTACTTTTAGATTTTAAAAGTTTATAATAAAATCTAAAAGTAATATCACTGTACTCACGATCTCCCGTATTGGGGAGAACGTGAAGATAAAAAAAGTTACTGTTGTGCTATATGATTCGAAACTTGTACAAGCTTGCGTGCTACCATATATCGAACGCTCACTTACCTATGATCCAACTAAGACTACAATATATAATTCATTGCTATGCGGATGACAGCACTGGTGATGCCCTTTATTACCGGCCGGGCCAATATTTCTCGGGAAGACGTCGACGAGTACCGGAACAAACTTGTGTCTGAAGTAGAGATTTTTGGACAAAATCTCGGGCTGGGGCCGACTAAATTTAGTCCAGTTCAACCTTAAAAAGACACAAGATTGCGCGTTTACCGCAAAAAAGAAACCCTTCATCGTATCACCTCGTTTTGAGAGCACTCCCCTAGTTGCCTCAGCCAGCATCGGAATCCTTGGCGTCGACATATCGAGCAACGTTCAGTATCCCGGTCATTTGGAAGGGAAGGCCAAATTGGCCTCTAAAAAGCTTGGCGTGCTCAGTAGAGCACGACAGTACTTCATGCCGGCCCACCGCTTGCAACTTTATAAGGCGCAGGTTCGGCCGCACATGGAGCACCTTGATGCTTGGCATTCCACCACAGTGCACTTCTCGCGGAATTTTCTGCCACGCACTCGCACTTCATGGAATGAGCTCCCGTCAGCGGTTTTTCCGGACCGATACGACTTAGGGACCTTCAAGAAAAGAGCCTATACCTTTCTCAAAGGCCAGCAACGCATCTACTAAGATAAGTTTTCATGTATGTATGCCATGTAAAAGCCTTCTGTTAACACAAACGAAAACATCAAAATTTCTTTTTAAATAATTCAATTTATACAGTCGTCATTTTACACCAATGGTATGAATCTGATAGAAGCGAAAGAGTTTTGTAAGGCACTAAGGCGATCTGTTCTCTCTGGCTACCCCGTCAGGATTGTGCGTGGAGATAAATAAATAGTAGTAGTAGCATGGAAATTGTTAATAAGTTTTAACTTTAAAAATTTTAAGATATGCATGAAAAGATTATTTGTTATACGTATAGATCGTAGGTTAGGTAATCACAAAGACGTGTTTAATGTTTTATAGATCTCGCCCTCATCCTACTATCCTAAACTAGAATACTGAGGTTTAAAGATATAAAAATTTGTTAAAGATACCTCATAATTAATTTAACAATATCTTATTTACAAAACAGATAACCGAAATATGCCCTTGTAAGCATTGTAGTTCGCAAATAGAGATTACTTCAAATCAAGCGACCTGCCTAATTTATCGAAGTTGATCTGCCAAGAGCGTACCGTTAGTTATGTTCTATCCTTTATTACATTGGATCCCATCCTTTAAAGTGACACATTCCGTGCCGATCTATAAATTGGATCCGAAGGAACAGCGTAGGCGTAATCAATGGATTGAAGTTCGATTGTAAGTTAGATACGCCTACTATCTAAGAAATAATTCCCAGGTATTTCATATTTTAGCCGAAAATTATGAAATTTCATATTTAATTTATCCATCGACGGGCTCAACAACACTGTCACATTGTCCCAAATATGTCTTCGGTGGAAGAACTTAATTGTCTAGACCCTGTATTGGAACGCATCTGCTATTCCTCCGGTATTGCGGGTGTTTATGGGCGGCGGTAATCACTTACCATCACGTGTGCCACCTGCTCCTTTGCCTCCCTCTTCTATAAAAAAAATGTTAAAGTTTGTGGCTTTGGATGTGGGTTCAGACGGAAAAAATGCACTAGGTACGTAACGACACTAGTCTGCGTGTGAAATTGCTGGAGAGTAATATTATAAAAGAGACCATGCGAAAGGGTAATACTAATATTTGTAAATAACGAAACTTGTGGGTTTGGATTTTTGGATGTCTGTTCCTCAATCACGCTTTAATGGCTGAACAAAATGAGCTAAAATTCGACACAACATACTTACTGGAATCGTCAAACGAGATTGCGTATATTCCCCGTACCCCAATAATACCAAATATTTACCATTCCAATTTAAAAGGCTGTATTTTACAAAAATTAAAATCTCAGGCTCAAACGCTGAAAGTAGCTGGTATTATTTGCAAACTTCTTGCTTCTCCCATGGTCAAATATACGTTACACAATGGTCATTTATACCCAAGAATATCAAGTGCGCGAAATTTACATATATATTAACAGAAAATAATAAATCACATAATGTAGTTTACACAAGTATATTAGATTAAGGACATTAATTTCCCTTTTCGTTCGTCCACAGCTCTATAAGCCGCACCATATAACATGCTTTTTGCTAACTTTGGCTTACTCGCCGTAGATTTTTGGAATTATTTTTATTTAAATTATTTTTTCAACAAAAGAAAATTGTTTACGTCTGAAGTTACTCTATATATACATACTTCATGTATAGTTATTTTATTTACATAACATATTTTTTTAATTCCTTTCGTTTTTCATTTCTCTCTTGAACCCAATTCCGAAGACCACGCAGACGAAGTCGGGGGCAGAAGCTAGTATACAGATATGGAAAACAAATCAAGTTTTTTCATGCATAAAGTTCTCGTCACTTATGTTATGTTTTCGACTAAGTGGCTATTTGTTCCCTGACGTGGGACGGTCCGATGCCATTTATCAAATATTACTCACAAAATGATATTGGCTAAGGGACGAATTTCAATCCATAATACTTCGCTCGCCCTCGCTTTGGTTCGAGTATGGCTTGGTTTCGCACCAAAGCTCCGCTAAGTTAACTTAAGTTGAACATTATACGGTCGATCCCGTGAACAATTTGTCATTTCTGTTTGACAAATAAAGGTAAAGTGGTATAAATTGATTGTGTTTACCCTTGATTTTACCATTAGTATGTTGCAAAAAAGTGTATTTTTTCATATTACTTTCATTCAACAGGTAATGTAGGAGGTATATATCCTTAGTCCATCAAAGGTTCAATACCGAACACAGGGCTCCCATAAGGTTTACCACCAAATTAAGGCATCTGCATCTCACAGTGCTTTTTTTTAATTTTTAGACTACTTATTGTTAATGCGAACTTAACAGTCGAAGTGAAAAGCCAAAAAAAAAAAGTTTTATTGTTAGACCGAAGAAGATTCTGACCGACATATTCATAAGTGCTTTATTCTAGCTTACTTAAAAGTATAAAAGATGGATAAATTAAATAAATATCTTCAGGCCATTTCCAATACAGGGTCTAGACAATTCAGTTCTTCCACCAAAGACATATTTGGGACAATGTGACAGGTGGTGAGCCCGTCGATGGATAAATTAAATATGAAATGAATAAATATGAATGGATAAATTAAAAAAAATAATTTTCGGCTAAAATATGAAATACCTGGGAATTATTTCTTAGATAGTAGGCGTATCTAACTTACAATCGAACTTCATTCCATTGATTACAACTACGTTGTTCCTTCGGATCCAATTTATAGATCGGCACGGAATGTGTCACTTTAAAGGATGGGATCCAATGTAATAAAGGATAGAACATAACTAACGGTACGCTCTTGGCAGATTAACTTCGATAAATTAGGCAGGTCGCTTGATTTGAAGTTATCTCTATTTGCGAACTACAATGCTTACAAGGGCGTATTTCAGTTATCTGTTTTGTAAATAAGATATTGTTAAATTAATTATGAGGTATCTTTAATAAATTTTTATATCTTTAAACCTCAGTATTCTAGTTTAGGATAGTAGGATGGGGGCGAGATCTATAAAACATTAAACACGTCTTTGTGATTCCACGCACAATCCTGACGGGGTAGCCAGAGAGAACAGATCGCCTTAGTGCCTTACAAAACTCTTTCGCTTCTATCAGATTCATACCATTGGTGTAAAATGACGACTGTATAAATTGAATTATTTAAAAAGAAATTTTGATGTTTTCGTTTGTGTTAACAGAAGGCTTTTACATGGCATACATACATGAAAACTTATCAGATTGTTGTTATTCTAAAAATGAGAGATTTAAATATGTTTTTTTTTTGAAAAGGGAGGCAAACGAGCAGGTGGCACATGTGATGGTAAGTGATTACCGCCGCCCATGAACATCTGCAATACCGGAGGATTAGTAGATGCGTTGCCGGCCTTTGAGAAAGGTATAGGCTCTTTTCTTGAAGTTCCCTAAGTCGTATCGGTCCGGAAAAATCGCTGTCGGGAGCTCATTTCATGAAGTGCGAGTGCGTGGCAGAAAATTCCGCGAGAAGTGCACTGTGGTGGAATGCCAAGCATCAAGGTGCTCCATGTGCGGCCGAACCTGCGCCTTATAAAGTTGCAAGCGGTGGGCCGGCATGAAGTACTGTCGTGCTCTACTGAGTACGCCAAGCTTTTCAGAGGCCATTTTGGCCTTCCCTTCCAAATGACCGCGAAACTGAACGTTGCTCGATATGTCGACGCCAAGGATTCCGACGCTGGCTGAGGCAACTAGGGGAGTGCTCTCAAAACGAGGTGATACGACGAAAGGTTTCTTTTTTGCGGTAAACGCGCAAACTTGTGTCTTTTTAAGGTGGAACTGGACTAAATTTAGTCGGCCCCAGTCAGCGATTTTGTCCAACAAAATCTCTACTTCAGACACAAGTTTGTTCCGGTACTCGTCGACGTGTTCCCGAGAAAGATTGGCACAGCCGGTATAAAGGGCATCACCAGTGCTGTCATCTGCATAGCAATGGATATTACTAATTTCTAACAAACCGTTGATATGCAGAAGAAACAGGGTTGGCGATAGCACACAGCCTTGTGGGACACCAGCGTTCACAGACTTGGAGTCCGAGCATGCACCGTCAACTACGACTTTGATGCTCCTGTATGTGAGAAAACTAGTGACCCAATTGCAAGATTTCTCGGGAGCCCATATGACGGAAGCTTTGAGAGAATCGCTTTGTGCCATACCAGATCAAAGGCTATGTCCACACTAACTGCCAGGGCCTCACCCTTGCTCTCTACTGCCTTCATCCATCGAAGAGTGAGGTACATAAGAAGATTACCAGCCGAGCGACCCCGACGGAAGCCGTACTGGCTTTAATGTTTGCTTACATTTCTTCCTAATCCTACACAGTCAGGTCATAAGTATTGTCGCAAAGTAAAAACTTTTCTTTTAGAATGTTGGACACAAAAAAGTTTATTGAATTCCAATTGTTTATGAATATAAAACTGTAATTTTTTTAATTTTACTAATTTTTAAATATGGAGTGGATGCTTAATGAAGACCATGTTATAGTTATTGCGTTGCATCGTTGCGGTTACGCGCCAATTCAAATTTTTGACATGCTGTAAAATTTGAATATAACCAAAAGATTCGTTTATCGTACCATCAAACGATACAATGAAGACTCTAGTGTAAATGACAGGTCAAGAAGTGGTCGCCCTCGGTCTGTTTGGACTCCAGCCGAGATAAAAGCTGTGAAGGCGCAAATTCAAAGAAATCGCAAACGTAAGCAGAAAATGTTAAATAATGAAATGTTAAAAAAGAAAATGTTAAAAAAAAAGGGTGTTAAATGAAGACTTAGGGCTTCGGGCATATCGAAGAAAAACAGGACATCGTTTGAATGCTCGTTTAATGGACCTGAGACTGAAGAGATGCCGCGCTTTGATGAAGTGGTACGCGGGAAAAAAAAGTATCGGGAAATTCTTTTTTCGGATGATAAAATTTTTACCGTAGAAGAGAGCTACAACAAATAAACTGATAAGGTGTACGCACACAGTAGTGAAGAAGCGAGCAACCGTATTCCGCATGTCCAACGAGGTCATTTTCCATCCTCGCTCATGGTATGGTTGGGAGTTTCTTAGTGGGGCTTAACAAAGGTAAATTTTTGTGAGAAAGGTGTAAAAACGAATGCAGTTATGTATCAAAATACAGTCATGACGAACCTTGTGGAACCTGTTTCTCATACCATGTTCAATAACAGGCACTGGGATTTTCAACAAGATTCGGCGCCAGCTCATATAGCGAAGAGCACACAAGACTGGCTGGCGGCGCGTGAATTCGACTTCATCCGGCACGGACACTGGCCCTCTTCTAGTCGATTTGAATTCGTTGGATTACAACACTTGAAGGAAACGGCGTGCTCAAAGCCTCATTCCAATTTGGAGTCACACAAGACATCCTTGTTTAAGGCAGCCGCCGATATTGACATGGACTTCGTTCGTGCTGCGATAAACGTCACGTAAAGTCACGACAGCCGAGTGGAAGGTTGGTCGGAATTTCGAGTCGAGAGACCCGAGTTCGATCCCCAGGTGGCAGGCTTGTACCAATGGGTTTTTTCAAAAACCTATGTACGATTCCTATCGTTGGCTTGGACATAAAGACGGCGACGGGCTCACCACCTGTCACGTTATCCCGAAAATATCTTCAAAGGAAGGTGGGTCGAAGGGACTTAATTGTCTAGACTAGACCTCTACCCCTGTTTTGGGAATTGCGTGAAGATTTTTATTTATTTATTATTATTTATTTTAAAGTTATGTCCAATTAATTAGATACGTCAAACAATATAGTATCATTAACTACTTATCTATCTAGTTACTGTACTTTGTACTTCGCGAGTTCACATCTATTAATACTTCATACAAATAGGTAGGTAAACCTTGTAACGTATAGGGAAATAAGGCATGCTGATAAAAATCAGTTTTATCAGCATACGGATTCCTAATATAGAATGTTTGTTTTAATATAAATACCTAATTATGTGACAACCACGTATTTTTTTCATATTTCCTGCGTCTTTTTATCTTAATGAATGTGTCTTTTCAATAAAAATATACATACATAACAGTAAATATAACTCACAAAATTTATTTTATGTGATATTTTATTTGAAAAGAGACTCTTAAAATATCTAATAATATGTTATATATATCTATAATCCTCACGACATACCATTAATGGAAAGTTTGTTTATTTAATTAGTTTAGTTTAAATATATTTTATTAATTTATTAATTTTAATTATTTTTTTTTAGTTGCCTGAACCACCCTATTGTTTAAGTCATAGTTTCTGAACAGTTAACTAATTACATATTATTTTCTCTATTCATACATCACAATTTTCTTCTCTATTTTCTTTCAGTCGAAAAACACTCAACGAAATTCATCTGTGTTATCGATTTAATTAAAATTGTGCATTCAATGTCTACATATTTATTTTAAACAAAGTAAAATGTTTTGCAAATTTTATAGTAGTGTTCTTGGGCTACTGGCATTGACTTTATTTTACGTTATTACCAATCCTTTGCACAGAACATTAACTTCCAGGATCATTCCCAGTGTTCTTACAGTAAATGAACCGTACTGGTTTCCTTTTTTGAAATTTGTGGCCTATTTGTTAGAAGATTTTACGTGCTCAGTAGCCCATGGTAACAAAATGTTCAGTAGTTTAATCTTATCTGATATAAAACCTTGTTGATTATTGCTAGGATTTATATTATACAGATCTTGGATACTACGTAATAATGAAGAGAAGTAATTATCATGAGATATTTTCTGTTAATGAAACAAATGTTTAAGTAATTAAAAGCTTTTTTTCAGTCATACTCATGACTGACAAAAAGCTTTTAATGTCTAGTAATGAATGTTTGTATGTATATATCAATATTTATCTACATAATGTGTATCCTAAATACATCCATGTACATTGGCTTGAACATTAAGGCAATAGGCTCGTCATGTTGTCCCAAACAAGCTTTTTTTATAAAGTTTGAAAATAATGAATAGAAATATGCAGTAATAAAAAATTTCCATCGTTTTTAATAATTTATATACCTACAGGTAAATTAAAAGAAGAAAGAAATGTTTTTCATAAAACTGTTTTAAGGCGGCGTACTCGCCGGGACAGCTTATGTTGTCTGATTAACGCTTTGGAGAACCGAAAACACTGTCTGCACCGACAGCCCCTGGCAGCTTCCTTGGGGATCGACCGTCGAATATTTACTACTACTTTAAATCCTACGGGGACGACGAATCCTGCCTTTATCTGCTCCTCTACGCAACGGCAATCTAATTTATGTCTAGTCTAGACAATACGCCAATAAAAAATGACAAATTAGTCGTTTGGGTAATTCATAATTAAATTAATCTGATTTTTAATTAGCCTAAAAATCTTCACGCCATTTCCCATACAGAAGTAGATGTAGATAAAGAAATTTATGGTAGACAGATGTCAAGACTATTAAGTTATCTAGACGCCCCCTCCACTGAAGATATGTTTGAGCCAAAACGACAGCCGGTGAGCCCGACGCCTTCTTTATGTCCAAGCCGGCGATATATCGCACATAAGTTTTTTTGAAAAGAACCCATTGGTACGAGCTTTCCACCTGAGGATCGAACACATTAATTAGTCAAAATTAGTCTAATGATTATAATTGGAATTTCGATTTGTTGTCCCTTACTAAATTATACGTATTAGCCGTCATCGAGCTTATTTCATTCACTCCCACTTCGTCCCTGAAAAATAAGTAAAATTATAAAATGTTAAAGAAAATTATCCAATATTAATCTAATTTATTTTTCTTGTATTTATTGCGTCTCTGTAACTGAGCGGCTGGATAATCTTAATGCGAATCGGGTGAGTCAAGGTTTTTATTAAAATTCATGAATAAAAGTCACGATACTATATTATTTTAATTGTCATTAAAGCATTACTTTAAATATTAGTAAAATTTTTCTACTGTAAAGGCTCTTACCAATAAGTTTGTGTTTAAAAACTAATACATGAATTCTATATTTAAAAATATTTTATATTTTTTCTCAACCCAACGATAATATCATACATAATTATTTTATTTATCCCCATACATTTCCGAATACTGCCTGAAGTCTAGACAATTTAGTCTTTTTCATCAACTTTTCACCAGAGCTTACGGGCACTGTGACAGGTTGTGATACTGTGTAAGTTAAGTAACTAATAGTTGTATTAAAAATATCAAGTCAAAAAATGTGAACCCTAGTGAACCCTAAAACTAAATAATCCAAAGCAAATACACGTAGTTGTTAAAAAGGTGTCGATAAAATCTCAAGAAGCGAAACTCATGTTGCGCGCGACACGTGCGCGTGCGCGTCGCGTGCCGGCGCATAGCATCGCGCAGATAGCGTGCAAGATATCAGATGTTCGACTTGGTTAGTAAATTCACTTCGCCGTCTAAAGAACTTTATTGAAGATAAGATTATACTGCATTGTGTAAATATTTAGAGCTTGGATATTGATAACTTACTGAACCCGGTCGCTATTCTACGCCGGATTTTAATTAAATGGGAGTTAAACAGAAGTCATCATCATCATCACCATATCAGCCTATCAGAAGTCCACTGCAGAACATAGGCCCCAAAGATTGCCATATATAGCGGTCCTGTGGCATCTGCATTCATGGCCTCCCCGCAACATTATGCAGGTCATCTCTACAAGGTTGCCACCCTGGAACCTTTCTTCCCAACGGTTGTCTACGAGCTATGTTGTCGGGCAATTGCCACTTCAACGTGCTGATCCTTATCCCTTTGTCGGTTACCCTGGTCCTACTGCGAATGAAGAAAAATATTCATTCTAAACTGAAGTAATACATCAAAATTAAAACAAGTAGTGACGACCTGCGTCTAATAGTCTAGTCATAGATTTTTATATGTGTATGTAATTATTTATTATCTATCACAATATGCATTTATGCATGTATATTGTACCGTTCGCTTAGATACTAAGACGGCGAAAGGCTCACCACCGGTCACGACGTCCCAAATAAGCTTCGTTACAGGTCGAAGAAACTTGGGTTGTCTGGACTTCTATCTACCCTAGTTCTGTAAAAAAATGCGTGAAGATAAATAGAGGTATTGAACTGAATCTATATAGATATTACAAAGAAAACCGATTAGCCCCATATGCTGCCTTAATTTACCAGGTTAAATTTAGCCTCCGATTTTTGAATACAATGGTTCAAAAATCATTAATCAAAATCGTGTATATATCTTTCACGGGCATTGTATTTATTTTAGAAACGTTCATGCTATTCCAGGCTCTGTGAAAAATTAGAACCACATCCATTCAGGCTTCTGGCGTGATTGGGAAAACATCCATCTCTGTAATCTTTCGCCATGATAATGGTAAATTTATTTATAACGGTAAATAATATTATAGAATGATATAGAATAGAAAAAACATTTATTCAGCACGAGCCGTTTTTATATATGAAAGTATAAGTACATATTAAGTTTAAAAAATAAAATAAACAGGTCGCATTGTGCCGAAAAGGGGTTGGCTGAGCACGTGCTGTGTGAATATGTTCTCACTCAGCGCTGATTTTCAGCCAAGAAACCTATTCATTGGCGTCACGAAAAGTGATATGAACTAATATTATATCACGTATATTCGTATTTAAATATCAATACGGTATTTAAATAAATTAGTTTTCGTTGCAAGGGGACGACATTAAGCAGCCTAACTCACTGAATTAGCAAACCATAGAGCAATCCCATTTGACTGAGTTACGTAAACACCAAAAGCGCAGCGTTGATCTCAACTAGAGGCTAATAACATGATAAGTTAAGAACATACTAAGATGCACTCGATCTTGGTTGCGGTTGACAGCTAACTTAGTATTAATCTTAATGATTCCCTTGTGGCGCTATTTACAAATCAGATTATACTAATAAATAAATATTTAGTTGATTGTGAAGTCAGAAAGTTTTACACTTTCTTGTTGACGATTGGATGATTTACTACTTTTTGGATTGAGTATGGTTGTGGTGGATTCAGCGAAGTTGTGCATCTGCGGTAGGGAGGGTGCTCTTCTTCTCTTAGGACCAGGTAACATATGAATTTATAAATATTTTTATATAATATATATTGTTATATAATATAATATTTATATTATTTTTATATAATATTTTCACGCACACTTATTTATTTTCACACACAATCCCTAACGGTCAGAGAGAACAGGTCGCCAAGTGTCACGATCCTTACATACCTCTTTGGCTTCATTCAGATTCATCATTTTCTTCATACATGCACGTCGATGTATCCAAACGGAGACCTTTTTTTCATATTCATCTTTCATACAGGTGACTAATGCCTGCAGTTCTGCTTCTGACGGATAGTTGACTGAAAGATAGTTGTCTGCTGTATGCCGATGACGCAGTGCTGCAATAAGCATTGCGTCATCGGCATACAGCAGACAATTTACTTTTATGTCACCCAATTTCACACCCAAATCACTATCTTTCAGTTTTTGTAAACAGCTGTCGAGATACAATATAAACAGCCAGGAGGACATGACACAACCCCGTTTGGACGTTAAACATGGGCGACAGCTCATGCCCTACTCGCACACAGGCTTTGCAGTCACAATAGAGCGATTGCGCAGCCCTTAGCAGTGGGCCATCCACACCATACCCCGGCAACAGTTCCCACATGTTCTTCCTAACAACCTTATCAAATGTCTTCTCAAGATCCACAAAAGCACAGAATCCTCTGGTTAGAAGCCAGAAGCTTTTCAGTGATAATGCAGAGAGAAAACACTTCATCCATGCATCCTCTTCCAGGTCTAAATCCGCATTGTGCCTCCCATAAAATACTTTCCGATTTCTCTCGCATCCTACGCGTCAAAAACTTCGTGTAAACTTTACTTGTTAAACTGGACACCCGCAGTCATACTGTGAACCTTTACCTTTATGTAAAGGACATCCCCCGTCTGTCAGCACAAATTTCACAGCAGATGAAAGCTGTACCAGACGCGGGGCTCACCATACTTAATCATTTCAGCAGTAACACTATCTAGCCCTTACCACATTTCAAACTTCGTATCGCACATTCAATCTCTTTCATACCGATGACCCCAGCGTCATCGAAGTCCGGGTCTAGTATACCAATTACGGCGTCACCCCCGGATACTTCACTAAGGTCATCGCACGCATTCATTTCTCTATAAAACTCACTCCATCGCTGCATGACGTCCGATTTTTTTTAAAGTAGGACGTCATTGGTTCGCGAAAGCACTTTATTCATTCTTAAGGCTGTCGCGCCACTTCTGGCCCTTCCAACCTCTTTCCAGAAGAGCTTGGAGTTCTCCTTAAAGTTGCGCGACAACCTTTCGTCCGCTTCCATTCTACACCTTTCACGCACTTCTTCAATCAATGCCTTCGTATAAACCTTCTGCAGCTTATATCTTTCTTTCATCTTCTCTCTCATATCCTTATCATAAGGCTAAGTAGTCTAGCCATGCTTTCTTCTTCTTATTTACTGCTTCTTTAACTTCTTCATTCTACCATGCATCATTCTTTTTACTACTACCTCTTTTCACAGTAACACACGTCTTCCGATGCACTAAGCATTCCTTCCCTATGGCTCTGCCATATTTCTTTCACACATTCTTTCCTGACATTGATGTCAAGCTTTTCGAGAACTTCTCTTACATTCTCCCAAAACTCCTCCAGATCAGCCCTGGACGACGAAGCTACCGGCACGTGAACAGCCAAAAGCAATTACTTCGTCAGTCCCAATTTAAAGCGAACCCAGAGAAGATTTGGGTTCACAACCTTATATTCAGTCATAACATCGACCAACCGAGACGACAGCAGCACCCCCACTCCCTGGCAGGCGCTCTCGCTATCCGGGACACCGGACCATAGAGCTAACGCCTCGCCAGGGAGCTCTTCAGTACCACTGCCCTTTCGTTTGGTCTCCGACAAACACACGACATCTAATTCTCTTTCTTTCATTATTTCGATCAACTTATTCGTCTTATCTCTCATGCCTCCTCTAAAATTCCACGTGCCAACTCTGCACTCTGTCCTCCACCTTCCGCCGTGTCGGGCTGTGCGTGACGAGTGGCGGTCCCCATCGCCGCTTTTCGGGCTGCATTCCACACTAACGGGGACAAACTTGTGTGCGTCGCCTTGGGGGGACGCCCTAACCCTGGATGGCATGGATGGGAAAAATATATAAAATATAAATATATATATATATTTTATTATTATCTCATATATTTTATATTCCTATATTAATATTGCTCCGATCCCAAAAGCACTTGTATTATAACCATAAACAATGAAGGTACCACAAACACCCACATAAAGCAATGTAATTTTTAAAAATATTTTTGAGAGTAGAATATATTTATATTCACACTACTTATTTATGACGATTTAATGAAAATGATCGAAACTTAAACATAATAGCTATTAGGAAACCTATCTTATCCGAATTTGTGCTCGTTCTATCGATATGCGAGTATTTTGATTTATCTCATTTACATTATACACTTACGTAGCGAAAAGTAACTTTGTAGATGACTAAGAAACTTTGTTTTAAAACTAAAAATAAAATTATAGCTTGTACTTCAGCGGAGGCCGCGGATACAATTAAAAAATGTACCACAGATTTTTTTTTCAGAGAAACCAGACACAATAGAAAACAATTGTTCGCTAAGTTAGACAACCATGATACGTCTTAGGGGTGAGCGATACGATATTCTCTGACTTATCTAAACAAAATTATACAACAATGTAGTACTATCAGCTAGTTTAATTTTGTTAAAAAAAAGTTCAAAATGAGATTAAAGCAATCGACAAAAATGTACTTGGGCTATCTTTTGCATATTAATAAGAACTTGACAGTCACGAATGGCTGAAGAAGATAAATGAAATCATACTCATGTGAAAATATTTGTCTCATTGCTTTTCCTAATGAGATCACCTAAGAGTCACGATTGCGGACTGGTTGGGTGATCGATTGAGTCAAAAGACTCATGGGTTTAAAAAAAACTTTTATACAATTTATATCGTTGATTTGGACATTATGGTTGGCTTAGATTTGGCTCACCACCTGTCACGTTGTCCCAAAAAATGTCTTCGGTGGAAGGTGGGTGAAAAGGACTTAATTGTCGTGAACTCTGTCTATCCACCAAAAACTTTTGACGACTTTGTGACGAGTTTCTTTAGCCATCAAACATAACTGTAGACACTTTTATACCTATGTCGAATTTCATGGATTATATAACGACTTATATTTCACGTCAAACTATAATGGTTCTATTAAGGTGATCGGTGACACGCGGCGCTCATCGCTTTCCTTGAAACTTTCAAACACAGATTTACTTGTTTCAATCTTTATTATTTATGTCACGAAAACGACACCAAAATGATAAAGATAATCTGTTTTTATTTATTATTCATTTTGTACTAACATTTGCCCGTAAACCGTAGTAATATCATTATTTATCTAACTTAATTAGTTACATATTTAAACACATATGTTAGTTACGTATTTAAATTTAAACACATATGTTTAATATTACACTTTGGGTCTCGGAAACTATCAAGTCTTCTAGCTTTACAAAATTTGTAAGAATATTTATTTAAATTTATTGTATCGCCATCTGTTTCATGCCAAGCGAAGCTCAGTCATCCTAGTACTGAGATATTTTACTACGAGTAACTTTTCTCCATAATTTTCTCCACGTTGCCTACCCGACTATGTTGCTGTGCTGAATAAAAAACATATACGCCTGTTTAATTTACAACACCGATCATTTATGCATAATGTAGTGATCTACTCTTTGTTTTAAAATAGAATTTTTAGATCATAACTTTTAGAATGGACTGTTGTTCGAAAGAAGTTCTAGGAAGCAATAAACGAATGAACGAATGAATATACCAACAACAGGATCTATCAAAATTACATCTCTTAGACTGTATAATTTGGCGGCTTATATCTACGTAGCGATCATTTCTACTAAACATTCTAATAATAACGTAGTGCTAAAGGGAAAATAATATATAAATATTATATATTTAAAGGTGTCTCTTACATCACCCGCGGGAAAAATTCATTTCCTTTATTATGATATGTATACATCCGGTAAAGGGTCCTTAAACGAGTAATTAAAATAAATAATGTTTTAGTTTGGAACTACTGAATTATTATTTTTTGCTTATGCTGACAAACTGTTTCTTTTTAGGTAAAGAGACGTAGCAAACAATAGAGTCTCCTGATGAGAAAACAAGTAAATAATAACAGAAATTATGTTGCTATTATTTGAGAATGTCACCTCTAATATCATCTTGATAAATATATCAACATGATATCAGAGTCATCGTACTTGAATAAAAACACTACTTCTTTATTGTTTAAGAAATAAGATATACGATATAATAAACGAAAGTAAAGAAAATTGCAAAAGTGTCAAAGCTTCGGTTTTTATGAATTCGTCATTATTATTCTATTTGGAAGATTCGACTAAAAATAAACTAAAACCATACGATACAGTCGTATGGTTTTCAGCTTTTAGTCAGTATACAGAATGTATTTGTTTATTTATAAACTTGCGCATTTTTATATATATTAGTAGGATGTTTTGAATAAGAACATTTAAACCATTTAATTATCAGACACTGCTACTCCTTACCGGTCGGTTTTAATTTTCTTTGGTATTTTTTGACGTGATTAACCCACCATTAGTAGTAGTAATTGTTATTTTTAAGGGTATTTCCCACAGTTGCCTATTGCTTCACCTACTTCCCATTGATGAGGTTTAAAGGAATGAAGGGTGTGGTACATTGTTCCGTAGATACTCCAATTCACAGCACGTACATCTAAAACCTTGTTCTTAGCTACATCATAGCTGATGAATGGTCAGTGATACAAAATATACCATTTGTTATAAAAACTATTAGGTATAAAAAATATGTTTTACATAGCAATGTGATTTTCTATGAATTTTGCATTCATTAGAAAATCAGAGCATTAAAAAGGTTGTTACTATAAAAAATATGTTATAGAAGCATATCGATATCTATGGCAGTGCATCACTACAAAAATATATGTATATCACATTTAATCAAAGTTAGTTTTAGTATTGGTACACAAAAATTATCTGGGCAAACGTATTTTTCTTTTTCTTTTATCTATTTAGATGATACGACCTCGACTTCACCGTCAGCATGAGACGGTCGGTGAACCGTGACATTGGTCGTCCTTTCATATGCTAAGAATAAAAAAAGTATGCTTACTTACTGTCACGGATAATAATCAATAAACGAAAGTTACAAAGTATATATAACATTCTATTTTAAATAACATTAACGACTTATTTTGTAGTAATTTTAAAAATGAAATATATCTATTATTAGTATTATATTATAATACAATGTATTTTGTATGCCAAATATAACGAGTACTTCTCTCTTTCTCTCTCTCAGTAACTAAATTCAGAACAACTAAAGGACAAGACTGCGTACAATTATCGGATTATCCGTAATCACCAGTTTTGAACAGATTAGTTACAGTTTCTACGAGCTTCTTGCATCTCGTCTGCTTCGACCTTAATATTTAACTGACCATGTAATTTAATGTATCGTATTAGTCAATTTAGTGTAGACATTTTAGATTTCTATCTATTTAGAATTTACGTCTTCATAACATTATTCCACGATGACATCATAATCTCATATTGTTTTTTCACTTTTACTCGTCGTAGCAGTTTATTAAGATATATGAAGTGCAACGTATAGAGAAATTAGCTAAGATTATTCTATCGTTGGTTAAATGATATCAAGACACATGTTTTTGTTTAGAGTAGATTCTTCGTTTCATTTCAAAATCACTTCAGAAATTAGAATGCCAAGACAAAAAACAAAAGACAAAAAGGTGTGATGAATTAAAAAAAAATATTTAACTTATTACATTCAATATTAACGTTTATCGATATACGACTTAGAATTGGTTGATATGAAAATACATTCACATATATTTATTTATCTACGGAAATAAAATTTAATAAAGCGACATTCACGCTGTATAGAAATGACTTCTAGAATGGGAGCAACTATTTTAATCCTGATATTGATTCTTGTGAAATATGGTTGGTATCTTAACTCTCATATATATCAGACGCGTCATCTTCAATATCATTTCCGATCATATCTTAAAGACAACGTTCCGTCGTTTGATAAAACTTGAGCGACAAACCTTCACTTTAATATAAAATATGGCCAAACTAACTAGACGTCTATACAATTAAGCTTGAATTAGATTGTTGTAATGTGAATCACACATGTCAGATTTTTGGCTTTTGTTTTCATTAATTGTTTTCTTAGTCGTTATATTTGGATTCTTATTTAATCTAAACTTATTGATAAATATTTAGTAATTATTATTTAGTATTTAGTAAGTAAAGGAACTGGAAAATATTTAAGACTTTTTATAAATATTAAAATTGTTATGTCCCAAAAAATTGTTATGTTTCGTTTGGTAACGGCGTAAGAATATTCAAAGTAAAAGTCAAAGTCAAAGTTTTTATTGCATTTATAAGTATAGAGTAACATAAGATATTTTTTTAAGTCACGATAGCCAAGTGGTTGGATGGTCGGAATTACGAGTCAAGAGACTCGAGTTCGATCCCCGGTGGCAAGCTCGTACCAATGGGTTTTTCAAAAACTTATGTACGAATTATATCGTTGGCTTGGACATAAAGGCGATGGGCTCACCACCTGTCACGTTGTCCCGAAAATATCTTCGGTGGAAGGTGGGTCAAAGGGACTTAATTGTCTAGACTAAACCTCTGTCTACCCAGTATTGGGAATTGCGTGAAGATATTTATTTATTTATTTATAAGATAATTTAAGGGTGTTTAGTACAAATATCATGATACCCATTTGGGCACAGCAATATACATTATACATACATAAGTGAAATTATTCTATATTTAAATGATATATAAAAAAGCAATTGAATAATATTTCCACTCCCTTCCTCAACGTGGATGGCGTAAGAGGCGCCTAGGGGAAACAGCCTTGAATATCGTTATGGCAACCGATAGATGGCGGGATAACCATCTCTAAAATATCAGACTAAAATTATTAGACCGAAAGTGGGCAGCTGCGTCTGAGCGAGTGCGAGTGGTCTGGTAATGCGATCAAGGTTTGGTATAGCAAGAAAGGTCTCATGCCTCCGAGTGTCGTGCGGGGCGATTGGCAGTACCTTTTCGGCTATCAGGCCATTATGATGATGACATGAGTATGACCTTTTCATATTCACATACGAATTCAGTGTTTAATACATATGAATTGTGTGTTGTTACGGCGATGGGCTCACCACCTGTCACGTTGTCCCGAAAATAATTGCGATGGAAGGTGGTTCGAAGGGACTTAATTGTCTGGACTAGACCACTGTCTACCCTGTATTGGGAATTGTGTGAAGATATTTATTATTATTTAATACTGTGTGAAATAGATATTACATAAATATATTTAGTAAATAAACAGGGGCGCATATTTTTCCGACCGTGCGAAGCCGGGGAGGGGGGCATGTCGCTATTTGTGTATAAACAGCAATATAACCTACAGGTCACGTTTACACGGGACTATTACGCTCTCATTATCTTAATTAAATATAATTTCCTAATGTGATTTGCACTACAAACAAAGGAATATTTTACATCGCAAGTAACGTTCACCGATGTATCTACCAGCGGAAAATTCTGTAAATAGAATTGTCAAACAAACACACTTGTTAGCGCTGGTGTTATACTCTAATACACTAACACAACAAGGTGATCTATTTTTGAAATAAGATCGAAAACAAATTATAAATCTAGTAATAAAATTCAAAGAGTTGGAAGTGAATATATAAATTGTATGGTAGTGAATAAGTGAAAGTCACGATAGCCTAGTGGTTGCGTGGTCGAAAATTCGAGTCGAGAGACCCGAGTTCGATCCCCAAGGCACCTATCGGCGGGTTAATTCAAAAACTTATGTACGATTTATATCGGCGGCTAGGACATAAAGGCGGCGATGAGCCCACCACCTGTCACGTTGTCCCAAAAATATCTTCGGTGGAAGGTGGGTTGAAAGGGTATTATGGTCTAGACCTCTGCCTACCCCTGTATTAGGAATCGCATGAGGATATTTATTTATTTTATTTATCTTCGTCGACGACAGGGGTTTAATGATGTCGCCAGCTCTGAGATCCCGGGTTTGATTCTCCGTCAGGTCAATATAGAAAACACTTTTTCTACACTTTTTCGGGTCTGGGTGTTTATGCATGGTACATTCGTTGTTTCTGATTCCGTAATACAAGTGCTCAAGCTGCTTACTTTGGAATTAGAGCAATGTATGTAATGTTATCCTTATGCATGTATTTATTTACTTACTCATAATTTGAACCGCTTTCACTATATACATAAATATTAATAGTGAAATATTTCTATTTATGTATATATACTACAAACTAACAAGTAGTTAAAATGTTAAAAAGTTTAGCCAGATATATCCAGCCTTTGAAGCTAAGGATTCCGGGTTCGAATCTTGGTTACGGCAAACATTTGTGTAATGAATAATATTAAATATTTATCTATGGAAACATATATATGTAAGTATATTGTATCTCTGGCTTCTACAGAAAGATGGCGATAGACTCTCCACTTATCACCTCGGTCCAAATAAGCTTCGGTGAAAAGTGGGTCAACTTTATTGTTTAGATCTCAGTCTATCCACTATTGGGAAATTACGTCTATTTTTTTATGGAAAAGGGAGGCAAACGAGCAGGAGGCTCACGTGATGGTAAGTGATTAACGCCGCCCATGAGCACCCGCAATACCAGCAAAGCAGATGCGTTGCCGGCCTTAGAGTGCCCCCCCCCCCCTCCCCAGAATTGGGGGAGGGGGGTGTGTGGGCCTCCGGTTACCTCCAATCACCAGACGAAACTCAGAAGTTTGTTAGACTTCTACTTCACGCCGGTATTCTGTGAGGTTGTGGTACTTCCCCGGTCGAGCCGGCCCATTCATGCAACAACAAAAGCTGATACGTGGCTCTACGATATTTATTTATTTTGCATAAATATATTTATTAATCTTCGAACCTAACTGCACTACCGTGTGTCAAATTTTTGTCTAGTGTTTGTATTATTATATATTGTGTGTGTGTATATATTATAACTAGGTGTCAAAGAAAGATTTTTTTGGATAATTCACCGGAATACATTTGGGAAACTGAATGACTTTCTATGAACTGTTGTCACCAACCAATAAATGTAATAATCACTCAGATACACTTGGATAGGATACCTTCATTATATTTTTCCTTTATTTAGACATTAACAGTAACATCACTAATTTTCAAAACATATTAAATTAAGAAATTTTGATTAGACAATGCCTGTCAGGTAAACATGTTTAATATGATTTATGGCATCATCAGTATATTATATTTATAGAAATAAAATAAGCATATTGTTGAAATATGTTGTCAGAAAATATACGACACAACTCGTTCTTAGCCTTAAGTTAAACTTATGTTAATGACATCTGCAATCTCTTAAGAACGGTTACATCTAACAACAATACCTCGTAAAGTACACTCACACGCGTAGCAACATAAACGGGGACTACGATGTTGTAATTCAATAATATAATCCGGCAATTAATTGCCGGATATGGTGCACGTTCCCGATACGTAACTTTATAATATAAGTGATTTGTATTCACTGCAATAAAGGCAATTGAATAATCACGTCGATCTGTAGTTATTCTATTGTCTTGCTTCTGTTTTAAAATTTTTGTTATTACTTATATTGAATAGCATAATTCTTATAATGTAAAAATTATCTGTTAATAATCAATTTAAATCCCGCAAAACTTACGTACTTTATTTGCACCTCAATTGACAATTCTTTGGAAGTCTATTAAAAATCATTAGAAAAATGCGTAGCGAGTATAAAAGGACATATAAGAATTGCTTTTGTACGATTTGTATTACGTATTCAGTATAAGAATAGGATCATTCTTCTCGGAAATATTGCTTGTATATATAATTTAGACGTTGTTTTTTTTATTTGATATCAGTTTCATTTCTTTTTTTTTTGTAACCGCCTTCAGGTTGACTGGCAGAGAATGCTTTTAGCATTAATTCCGCCTTTGTTCTTTCAAATTTCGTAAGGTGCAACAAAGAATCAATAAATAAAATAAAAATATTGTGACGTCACACAAGAAGGCTAGAAAATTTATTTTTATAGGTATGATTTAAATTGCATTACAAATGTTTTTCTTATTTTTATCGAGCTTGTTTGAAAGAAGAAAGACAAAAATATCCCATTCATCTGAGTCTAAGTGACTTTCAGTAGACTGCAAATAACTTATAAATAAAGATGCGTTAACATACTCAAGGTGTAAGAAGATCCCATAAACCCATACTTACTCCGACTGAATATCTTTGTCACTCTGTTACCTGAAGGCCGACATAGAAAATGTGGGAGAAAGAAAGCACTGGCCCTGACGACGTCTATATACCGAATATAGACGTCGTCAGGGCCAGTTTTTCTTTCGTGGAGCTTTAAAAAGTAGTATCTCGGTGATCAAGAGAAGCAAAGCTTAGTATCTTGAGATGTCGTGCCAGCACGACATCTCAAATTACTAGTAATTTTCTTTGATAAATAATGTTCCTATCTATAGGTTAGATGAGTCCATTATTAAAATATACGAGATCAACCTTGGTTGTTATTAAGTAATACGGTAGTTATTTGTAGGCTTATCACTAGATACAAAAAAACGCGTTTGTTGAAAATGTTGATTAGGACAAAATGAAATATATATATAATTACTACTGACAATATTTAGTAAATAGATTGATTGATATTTTCTATAGAAAGTAGTACAAATCACTTTAATAATTTTTGTCGATTTTATGTTCATGTTTTCAAATATGAAGGACACCACTTGTATATTGTTTTATATTAATACGAATTTAATTTTTAAAGGCCGTTCAATAATAAATAAAGTATTCTACAACGCACATTATCATAACTGGTTTTATCTACTAAGAATTAATTATAGGAACTTGTTGATTGTAAAGCCATAAAATTATGTAATTAGAGCGACAGTTTATATCAAACATAAATGACGTCATGAGTACACTGATAGCATAAATGTAAGAAGTTATTTTATCAAAATTTTTCTTTTCTTTGAATGATAATATGTTCGTTCTGAATTTCACAGAAAAAATTACGAAAAGTACTAAAAGGCAAAAAACGTACGTTTATACGAGTGAAAGTTTTACGTCGTGTTAGGTACGGTGGCGACGATAACTAGAACTCCTCGAGAAACTCCTGTTTCAACTGGGAATATTACGATTTCGTGTCGTGAAATTCTACCTACTTAAAAAGTATAAGTGGAATGTATTTTTTGTTTAGCCTTTCGAATAGGAAAAGTTCACTTCATTGTTATTTTCATTATCAGTAATGCATAAAATGTCATTGACTTTTTTAATTGCTCTACTCTGCCAGAATAATATCAGTTATTTGTAACGTAATGACCTATTTCATTATTTAGACTTGACGTCATAATTACTTGGGTGATAATTATAATGGGTGGAAATGTTGCATATTATTTAGTTTTTATTCAAGTACAAAATAAACGGCCAATACTTTTATTTACAAAACACTTATTAAAAAAAAAGATTTTTATAATATGTAACAAAAAAAAAACCATTAAAATTTTAGCGTGAAAAAACTATGCAATTTCTTTTGTTACTAATAAAAAAATATTTGCTATTCTATTACATTAATTATCAAAAAATCACTATGAAATGTTATCTAAATGGCATTAGATTATTAAAAATAGTTTCGCATTTCAATAATACATTGTAATGTCAAACTACAATTAGATGACCCTGATTAGGGTTTTCTCAATTATTTTTCGTAAGTGCAAATTATTTAATTCTACCATTAAAGTGGAGATCTTTGTTCTGTAGTGGACGTTTGATAGGTAGTAAAGAAGTATATATTAATGTAATATTAGATAGACAGTCGCGAGGCAAATTGCTGGACTAGCAAGATTTGAAAACTATAAATCTAATATTAAAAAAAGTCGAAAGAATATTATGATAGTATATCTAGTATAAATATTTGTATATAAATATCTATCTAATATCTGGTATTGAATATTGACAACTGTTATGGTTCGTGACATGTAAAAATAATCGGTGTCTGTGTCTTTCTGTCAGTGGATTTAGTAAGGGCTGAGGAATGATGAATGCAAAAGCATTAATGTTGAATTTAGTTAACGTCATAAGGATGTACTTACGTAGTTAAAGACGATTCCGGTAAAAGTCTTGTGAATTGCAATGAATATTGACAATTGGCAAAAAATCCACATTGAACTGTCAATATGAACGGACCGAAGATGGTTTTATTGCTGATTAGTTTATGGAGTACAGCTATTAAAAATTCAATTCTTTTATTCGTGAACCATAGTAATGTTTCATATTATCATCATGGGAGAGGCGTGGTGAGGTCTTTATCCTGAAGTGAACTATTATTGAATCTTAAGGCAAAGGAAAATCTTTTTGATATAAGAAAAAAAACTGAATAACAATTATAAAATGTTATATTAACAAAAACCAAATTAGAATAATTCCATAAATTAAAATAGGCTTTTCAAGTATTAGTGTATGTGATTTAGATGTGGACAGGCGTGTCGCTGCCGGGAACAAAGTCAATGGTGCCCTGACTGCGTTAATCAAAAGGCAAGGCGTTGTGAAAAGTGCACGCCTTGCAATACATAACGCAGTGTTGGTACCGACTTTGTTATATGGCAGCGAAACCTGGGTATGCCAGAAGAAGCATAAAAGCAGGTTGAATGCAGTGGAGATGCGATCTCTTCGTAAAATGTGCGGCCTTACCATGGCCGACCGAAAGCGAAACGAAGAGATTCGCAATATGGCAGGTTTGAAAGATGACCTTGTCTCAAAATGGATAAGGGCGTGCTTCGATGGTTTGGGCACGTTGAGCGAATGAGTGAAGACCTAATGGTGAAGAAAATATATAGCGCGAAAGTTAATATTAAAAGGTGTCGAGGTAGACCGAGATTAACTTTCGAAGACCATGTGAGCAAATTGCTCGAAGAGAGGAGGGTCAAGAGTACTCGGATACCTAGACGTGCATGTATGAAGAAGATGATGAATCTGAAAGAAGCGAAAGAAGTATGTAGGGATCGTGACACTTGGCGATCTGTTCTCTCTGGCTACCCCGTCAGGGATTGTGCGTGAAGATAAATAATAATAATAATAATGATAATAAAGTATTAGTCACTTAGGGCTCACAATGGAAAGTTTAGGACAAAATAGTCACGATAGCCGAGTTGTTGGGTGGTCGGAATTTCGAGTCGAGAGGCCCGAGTTCGATCCCCAGGTGGCAGTACCAATGTGTTTTTCAAAAAACTTATGTACGAATTTCATCGTTGGCTTGGACATAAAGGCGGCGACGGGCTCACCACCTGTCACGTTGTCCCGAAAAATATCTTCGGTGGAAGGTGGGTCAAAGGGACTTAATTGTCTAGACTTGACCTCTGTCTACCCCTGTCTTGGGAATTGCGTGAAGATATTTTTTTTTTTAGGACAAAATAAAAAACAAAGTGAAGCATGACAAAACCTTTGTAGTCCTTAATATAACAATGATTCATAAACTGAGATGAATTAAGATGAAATTCCTTTGCGTGAACTGGTGTATTAATATTAAAATATTACTGTTGTTAGCCACTTAAGAAATATATTGGGGCAAATAGTGGCTTCCCCTTAACAACCATGCGCTCGCTCCATGCCGGCGTGATTCGCTACGCGTGGAAGCCGACTTTTGTCATCATGCGCGCTTATCAGTGCACTGATAGTGCTGCGCTAATTCGACGCGATTGGCCCCGCTGAGGGCGTGCGCAGACCAGCCGCTTCTATAAAACCAATTGGTACGTAGTTAGAATCAGCATTACTTGCTCAGGCGCCGCACGTGACGCACAATAATTAATCTCCCATAAATAATACTTCGTAACACACCCACACACCGGTAAGTAAATGTATTTCAGATATTTTTTGAATATGACCTTTAATTAGAACTTAGAAAACCTATTGTTAAATACGGGAAGTATTTAACAATAGATTTACTAAAATTAATTGATGCTTTACAAATTCTATTTTTATATTAAAGAAGTGATAAGAAACAAAAATATTTCAGTACAAGTTAACGAATCTAAAACTAAGTCAAACAATATCTCTGCTTTTATGACGAAGTTCGACTGCACGTAGTAATCAACACGGACTTATAAATATCTTACCAACTTCATTGAGAAGAGTAAACTGCCTTTTCTCATTTAAGTCTTTGCTTTCCCTGAACTGACATTGAATTCCGGTTTTCAAAGAGCCAATTTAATAGAAAACGAAAAAACCACAATTTTACCACTGACATTTTATTGCGATCGACAAACTGAACGATTTACATAAATCGATTTTAACTTTATTTGAGAAATGAAACCGCTAGAGAATTACTTAGTAGTCTGTTTGATTTATTTTATCTTTTAAAAAATTTATCGTGGTACATCACAGGCAGACAATGGAATTAGAATGACAAAATGAAATTGTTCGCTCGGGGCGACGATTTTTCTTTTTGAAAAATTTGCTCCATTTTAAAACGATAGATGGAATTGAAAGTGATAGGTTGACATTAAATTTGAGTGGTTTTCATAAATTATTTCACCAAAGAATAATATTTAGGAAGAGAATCCACACCTTCTATATTAAGTTTTATGAGTGCGCTACATCAAAATTTTTGTTTTCAGGTTATAGAATATGGCTTATCTACAGTCCATGCCTAAATCTGAAACCATTAGATTACGTGAAAAGCATGTAGGGTAAGTTGAAAGATATTTACAACTTTACAACTTTGATCATAAATCTTTTTTTTTTGTTATCAGAAAACTCATGACAAAGTGTTATGTTAAACGAATGACAAAGAATTTTCGAGCTCTGAACGCACCCGTATGTGACGATTTGTTACCCATAATGGTAGCTCATCCATTATAGTAGAACGGGTATTGGGTGGAGTTGGATAACGGTAAATTTGTTCACAGGGCCGCCTGCCAGTTGTTTTTCCGCTCGTCCCCGCTGAAAATTGTTCGGGGCATCGCCCAGTTCATGTATGATGAGACAGGAGAGAGATACCTAGACTGCATTAACAATGTTGCACATGGTTAGTGATAAAACTGTTTTTGTTTGAAAACCTTAGAAAATATTAGCCCGTTTTCGTTCAGAACCAATGTAGGATTTTATGTTTAAACATTGATATAAAGATACGCAGATAATAATATAATTTATAAGCATAAATAACTAGGGAATAACATTCAAACATAACTGCCCCAATGGAATTAACCTTCAACTAGACTATAGACCAGTTTTCTATAGTTAATCACTGATATATTAAGGTTTTTTGATATATTAATATCTTGTATATGTTAAGGCTGTTTTCATATCGAATATGACTGAAACGAGCTAATAGGCTATTGTCACCTATGTAAACAGCAGTCATGATTATAGATTCGTTGTCACCTCTGAGGGATGCCCGTTATTACTCTGGCTCATTCTATCTTTTAAAACCGGAATACAGCAGTATATGCTGTGCTATTTGGTGGTTGGTTCGCTATGGCACCAACAGTCTTGTGGCCCCAAATAAACTCTATCAATTGAGTTTATTTATAGTAGGCCGAAAGAATTAAATTGTATAGACCTAAGTCTATCGCAGTATCGGGAAATACGATAACTGTACCCTCTATCTGGAATTCCATTACCATTTTAAAAACGATAAACAAATCCCCACTCTACCTACATCCATCTATTATTATACTACTTTTCACTGAAAACATCGACCCTGTAATATAAATAGATTTTCCTACTTACTTATCAAACTAGTGTCTTTGCTGTTAGTTCTTTGACACGTGTTATTTGTTTTATGTGTTGTTAATAAAAAATATCTTTTTTTTTCAAATATTTTCGTAGTAAAATGTGTTGTACGAGTATAACAAGCCTTATTAAGTGTAAATTAAACTTTTTTTTTCAACAGTGGGCCACTGTCACCCCCATGTAGTGGAAGCAGGCAGAAATCAGATGTCTCTAATATCTACAAACAATAGGTATCTGCATGACGAGCTCGTTGTCTTAGCCGAGAGGCTCGTGAAGACAATGCCGGAACCACTTTCTGTGTGTTTCTTTGTTAACTCCGGTTCCGAAGCGAACGATCTCGCATTACGATTGGCCAGAATTCATACAAAGAAGAAAGATGTTATAACTCTTGACCAGTAAGTATTGTTCGTTGTTTAGGTATTTATTTAATATATAAATACAAATACAATTGAGTGTAAAGGATGAATCAAAGGGCGAATGGTCGTTGGCGTTGTTAAACTGATAAACAAAAAAACAACTGAGGAGATTTAAGTTGTTGACGTGCCAATAAAAATGAGTATTATTATTTTCCAATTAAGTTATTGGGATTAATGGATTAAGTTATTGATATTTAATCATCGGTGACCTACTTATTAATTTTATCACTAAAGTGTGTATTACATAAGTTCTTAATGCTCTCGTACTATTACGAGTATCTCATCGCTCGAGGTCAAGCTAATGAAATTTACTTCAGTATTCGGTTCGTAGTTATACCTACATTAAATAAAACTATATCGAATAATTTATTTACTTCGGTAAAACTTCGCCAGCATGTACGATATGTGTGAGTGAGGTATTTTGCGTTACTTCGAGACGCTCGAAGTTTCTTAGGTGCTACTAGCGCCTGTTTGTTGCAGCGCATATCATGGCCACCTTACGTCTATGATTGATGTCTCTCCCTACAAACTAAACCTACCCGGAGGGCCAGAGAAGCCAGAGTGGGTTCACGTGGTGAGTTGGCAATGTACCTAACTCCCGCCCGTTATACCATCCAACAATTTAACGTACCCAAAAAAAAGTAAAAATGATTTTACCAATATTATTATAAATAAGAAATTATGTACGTAGAGTATCAAATAACAACAGCCTCAATTATAATAACCTATCTCAGAAACAAATAATTTAGATATTCCTCCCTATCAGTTTACTTGTAATGTGACCTTCATTAATTAAATAAAACCCTTCGAGGTCCAATTCGGGCTGAAATGTTAAATAATGTAAGATACTAATATATAATACTTTACTGTATCAGATATTGTAGCATTTTCTGTTAAGAGCCGATAAATTATGTATTTATTGTTAGGTAATTATGTTGGATAATTATAAACACGTAAGGAAAATTTTGTAAATATTTTCAAGTCCATTTACGAACAATTTTCTCGAATATTTTGTCCCTCGTTAATTTTGTTTCTATAAGGAAAACCAGTTGTTAGAATTTTTATAAATAATTAAGTTTTGCCATATCATTGAAATAACATCTTAGAGTATTATTACTTTTTTTTTACTCATTATTTATTTTCATTTATTTATTTTTATTCCAAAATTATTTTTTCTAACACAGGCTCCAGTCCCCGACATATATCGGGGAAAGTATACATACCCGAAAGATTCCCAATCAGAAGAGATGCTGGGACAAAAGTACGCTGATGAAGTTGGTAAAATTTGTAAAGAGGTCTCGAACAAAAACGGCGGGGTTTGTGCTTTTATAGCAGAAAGTTTGCAAAGTTGTGGCGGTCAGATCATCCCGCCCGATGGATACCTTAAACGTGTTTTTGAGTAAGTACACAGTTTTACATCTTTTTCCTCTGCGAACAAAAATGAATTACTTACTAACTTTATGTTGCTTCAGGTGAAAACCTGGATTTTACTTAAAATTTTTCATAGAAAGACTTTGGGTTTTCTTTATCATAAAATATAGGTCGCTTAGTTGTCGTCTGAAATATAATAGTAATTAATACAGTCCTACAAACTGATTGGTTTTGCTTTAGAAAGTGCAGAGAGAAAACCTCTCTGCAACAACTATCATTAAGATACTTTGTTTTATTTATAACATAGTTTTTTATGACATAATTATTAGGCATGATCACGCCAACTACAGGGATTTGTCAATTACCATCCGATAGATTTTGCGATAGAGATGCGTTTTCTCATTACGCACATGGCAAATTTGAATAAAGTTTTTATTGAAATAATTACTACGCAACACTCCGTATGCATGCGGAGTGTTGCAAAGTAATTTTTTCAATAACAACTTTACAATGAATTTCCGCAAAGTAACGCCTGAGTCAATTAACTAAATTTGAATAACACAAAAATATAAATAAAAATATTCTCTGTAACCAGAAATCGAAATCGTAACACCTGTTGTTGTTGATGTAATAAAAAAAAAACTTTTAAAAAATATACTCACAAAATGTCTGAAAATAGATTTATCATATAAATATCATTCGCATAGTTTACATAAATATAGTGATATAGACGTGATAGACTAAAATTATCATTATTATCGGATATATTGCGTCAAGTTCAACAAAACAGATTAGCGTATGTTTATCAAAGTAGTGATAACTTATGAGATTATATTTATGAGCTATGTGTTAATTTCGCTCGAACGGATTTTATTTTTAGGATTATGCAGAAAATAGGAATTTAAATTTATTTGCAAAGGGTCACAAGAGAGGGAGAGAGATAGAAGAGATAGAAAAGATTCAGATGGAAATGCTTCTTCAATCTATTAAGAGATAATAGAATTAGTGGCTTCTTTCAAAATACACAAGAAGAAACGAGGCGGCACAAACGAATTATTTAAGAATTATATTTTTCACAGATACGTCCGAGAGGCCGATGGTGTCTGCATAGCTGATGAAGTTCAAGTAGGTTTCGGCAGAGTGGGAACCCATATGTGGGCGTTCGAGACTCAAGACGTTGTACCTGACATCGTGACCATGGGTAAACCGATGGGAAATGGCCATCCAGTCGCCGCAGTCATTACTACACCAGAAATTGCCAAGAGCTTTGCCGATACTGGCGTTGAATACTTCAATACGGTAATTATAAATAATATATTATGTATTTTTACACATTTTTGCAACGATAGCGAAAGCATCGACATGGAACGATAGATAGTGAAACAAGAATAAACTTACTTTTATTACTTTTCCTTTAATGTGTAGGTATAGATTTTCATACTTGCCTTGAGGGATAGACAAGAATCTCCTGTTCTTTACCATCCTGCAGCGCACAAATATTTCACTAAAGCTAATTTAGGCGGAATAAACGTCCCTAAAACATTAAATAGTATAGGTAATAGTAATAGTACAAACAATAGAAGTATAGACAAAAATTAAGCTGATCTATGTTGTGCTTAACGTTTTGGGTTGGAGATGTCGGGTACTGCGACCGATTCGCATACTGATTGAGGTAATTATGTTCGCTGCAAATCCTTAGGGAGGACTGGAGACTAGTTTAAGTTGGGACAACTAGATATGCTCTATGGTCCAAGGAGTCTTTTGCTCTAAACACTAAGATGGAGACAGTAACATAAAATTAAATATACTTGAATAAATCGTGAATAATTTCGAATAAATCTCTATATATCTTTTAGTAGTGGCCCTGAGTGCGAAGCCGAGGATCTCAGGTTCGAATCCTGCAAGGGGCAAATAGGGTCATGAATATGAATTTTTGTACTCGAGTCTACAGAGAGAGTATATATTTATAAAAAATTTATCTATGCAAATATGTATGTAAAAATGTATTGTCCCATTAGCTTGGGCATGACGGCGATAGGCTTACCACCCGTCACGTTGTCAGAAACATGCTTCGGTAAAAAGTTGCTAGAAAAGACTTCAATGTCTATACCTCTGTCTACCCCGATATGGGAAATTGCATGAAATTATTACAAAATACCGAAAATACGGTTAATTGAAAATGTCACTGAAACCTATCGCTAGATGGCGAAATTACTATATAAAAAGCCTAGATTAAAAACTAACCGATCTAACTAATGGAATGCAGCGTTTGAGGTACAAGGTCTCTCGTACTACTATCGCAGGAGGGAGATGAAAATATCTTTAATACGGAAGAGACATAACTTTTGCAAATTACTTATACATGTCGGTATGTGTGTATGTAAAATTCTGCTTGTAGATCATGTTTAAAACATGCATTACAGTAAAATCAAATAATACAAAATTAAAAATAAGTAATAACAGTAACAAACAGATGTTTTCCTTTGTTGAGTTTTAGAAAGTTTCGTATAACTTCAAAATTTTAATTTTTATCGAGTAAAGTAAATCTTAAGAAGATTTACTTTAACATTGTTTGGCTTTTGAAATATTCGCGACTCTTATATTATTATCTTACGTTAAAGTTTGTTTCAGTATTCCAGTTGAATTCCAAACAAAGTATACGTAAAAAGTAACGTCAGTAATGAACCACTTTGAAACTTTCATCATTTAGTCAAAAGAAGGAAAAATGTTAAAGTTTCGATGTAGTTTTCTATTAAAGAAAACATATTTTCCGCCGGCCACTAGTTAACTTGTTCTTTGAAGTAGTCTGGAAGTTGTGCGTCAGCGTGATAGAGGCGTAGTTGTATTAAATGTTTACCTAACTTCCCTTATACTCGCAGATTACCAATGTTTATGATGATGAAACTGAATAACTTGTTAGTCGTTGTTACTCGTTTCTCTTTCAACTTTATTCCACCTAAAGGCTGAATACTTTACAATGTATTACCACCATAAAGTAACTGTGCGAGAAATTTATTCAAAAGGAAAAATAACAAAGAACTTGGAACGCATCGCAGCCAATTTTCGACTTCAAATTCGGCTAGATACTATATTGAATCAGCTATAGGAAACTTTTTTAATATGTTACACGAGTTCCTCGGCAAAGTTAGGTCGTACAGATTCACTCGAGAAAAATTTGCTGAAATGCAACACCAATTTTTAGTTTCCCGCTACATTTGCGAGCAACTTTATGTCAGTAAGTCAGAAATCGTAGCGTTTTCTACAAAGGTCCCAAATTGAGTTCGTTCAGGCGCATAATGAATAAATTAGATAAAAACCGTGATGTAAAGTACAATATAAACATAAAAAAATATAATAAAATATATCTTCACGCAATTCCCAATACAGGGGTAGACAGAGGCCTAGTCTAGACAATTAAGTCCCTTTGACCCTCCTTCTACCGAAGATATTTTCGGGACAACGTGACAGGTGGTGAGCCCGTCGCCGTCTTTATGTCCAAGCCAACGATGTAATTCGTAGATAAGTTTATGTAAAACTCATTGAATCTGCCACCGGGATCGAACTCGGGTCTCTTGACTCGAAATTCCGACCACCCAACCACTCGGCTATCGTGTCTTTTTAACATAACCATAACAATATAAACATTATTGGACAAAACGCAGTTTCTTTTACAAAAAAATTAATATAAGGGAGTTTTTCGCGTTTATTGAAACTCTTTTAGTTACCGTAATATTTCGTCCGAACCACGCTGAAAATGCTTACAGTGTGCTTGGCTGATATCATTTTATTAACTACCGGCTCCGCTTGCTGAAAGACGATTTGTACTCTAGTAGATTTTTAATAAATAACAATTTTTTTCCTACATAAACGAATTTCTTCTGAGGTTACAGCTAGACAAAACCGTCATAATATAAAAATTAAATGAATGTAAATATTGGTAATTTGTTAGCGCAGTTTTTCCGATATAAATGTATTCATTTATATATAAGTGTGTGATACATTGAAGATTGGCTCGATTAAAGTGTCCAACGACGGAATATCAAGGCGGAGGTAGCACGCAGCTACTTTCCCTATTTAAATGAGGATGTTTTTATTCAAAATTAATTGGATAAAAACTGTGAAATTTATCAGTTTGCCGACGACACGTGCCTAGTAGCGGCTGATGCCGATCTTGGAGTCGCATTTATACGTTTGCAAAAAGATTTTACATCTCTTATTAAGTGGTCTCACGATGTTGGTTTAGTTTTAAACCATAAAAAAACTAAAATAATGTATATCAGCTCTTCTCATAACCGTGCTAAAACAGTGCCTAATCTCATAGCACACTCACACTCATGCTTACATTCATGTCAAATAAAATCTATGTGCTATTGTCCGTCAATAGTTTATACGGACAACCATAGGTACCTAGGTCTCATAATTGATAGCCGACTAAATTGGAAAAAGCATATAAGTAACGTCTGTGACCGGCTAAAATTAATTCTGAGATTTTGATTACACATTAGATATTATGCATTGGGCGTTTACAGCGTCAAACTGTGTAACAAACGGTCTGATTAATTTTATTTACAAATTTTCACACTATATAATTTAAATACAATGTTGAAAATGTTGTATTATCACTAAAATAAAAGTAAATATCTTCACGTGATTCCCAATACAGGGGTACTCGAAATCGGCTCTCCAACCAACCACTCGGCTATCGTGAATTTATTATCACTGACACAGATATTAAGAAATGTCGGGTCGATACTAGACTTGAATTAGTATGTATAAATTGAGGTGAAGAAAATAGTTCTTATGAAATAATATTGAGAATTACAGATATTTATATAATAGCTTCTTTGAAAAAATGTCAAGTATGCTATCCGACAATTCCTAATATTTCAAGTTAGGTAGGGTGCTGAAGTAGTGACTAAAGGGAGCAAACAATCATTTGCAAATGAAAGGAGGTCGCTCACTCGTAGACCCTTTTTGAGACATCCTATACCTTTGACCTACAAATTTATGTGGTTCCTAATTAGAGACTCTGTTTAGTTTTCCGATCCCTCTTTTTGGTCTCTGATTGCATTTATAATTATAAAAAGTACATAGATTTCTTTTATTCCCTTGAGTAGTCTCTTTGAAATTATGTCCCAAAATGGTTATTGATTTCAATAAATTGTGTTCCCAGATCAAACATTGTTAGATTAAAACATTCGAATTCGAAAATAATATTAGGCGGAATAAACATACTCAAAGTGTATACGTGTTACGTTTTAAGTTTTTATACAGATCTATAGTTTACAGTTAGTTAACAGAGTTTAGTTAGCAAACGATTAGTTAGTTAATTTTAATTACAAAATTATATAGCCTTCTCAGAAAACAAAATACTACATCAAAAACTTTTAACGAAACCTTATTAATATAGTCTACTGAATAAGTTGACGATAAACCTACACTAAGTTTTGAGTTATTCTTGAATAAGTTATCATAACATTAACAAGTTTTCAAGTAAAAGTAATTTCGACTTGTAATAAGACGACGCTTATTTTAATGCATAATAAGCAATTTTGTTACTTCTACCCTTTAAATACATATGAAAGTTTGCATATTTGGATGTTTGTTACCTAAACACGTCAAAATGGCTGAATAGATTGGACCACAATTTGCCATGTCGATTTATTTTCTTTTTGGACTTTTTTCTTATACACAGGATTACTATAAAACACATATCACAAAAATAAACAGTTTTTTATTAGAAACATTTTAAACAGGGTTTTCTTATTACATTTTATTTGGTGTTGTTGGGATATAGGCGAACGATATAGATTTTTTTAAAATTTGACATTATAGAATCCCACAGAAAAATTCAGAATAATGCACGGAGAAAATTGCCGACAGAATTTTAAGTTTTTTCAAGTAATTAGTTATGTGATTGTAACTTATGTACGAATTGCATCGTTGACAACTGCTCTCTATTTTTCACGTAGTCCCGAATATATTCCAGGACAACATAAGTCGAAAAGACTAAATTGAGTAGTACGGGGTACTTCTCCCGTATTGGACAGTGTGTGAAGTTACTGAACAATAGGCTCACGCCAGGGCGCCTGCAGTATATCAGGAGTTATTTTGGGCTCGACTTTTGTTGTTTGTTTGAACATTTTTATATCGTTTAGAAGGATTCATAATCAGATAATATAAGAAAAGATGGAAAATAGAGAATTTATGTATAATTATGTTTACAGTACGGTGGAAATCCGGTGTCATGTGCCATAGCGAATGCTGTACTCGATGTGATTGAGGAAGAGCGTCTTCTAGAACGGGCCGCTCGTGTCGGTAACCACTTACTGAGCCGGTGCGAGAAGTTAAAACATAAACACCGATTAATTGGCGATGTCAGAGGTAGAGGCCTATTCGTGGGTGTTGAACTAGTGACAGATAGAGAAAGAAGAACACCAGCAACGGCGGAAGCGAAGCACATTGTAAACAGGTAATTATATCATATAGCATTTTTATAGTTTGACAAACACGGAACTCTTTTGGATTATTGCTAGTAGTGATCTGTGATGAGCTAACAGTCCATCTGATGAGTGACTACTGCAGAGTATAACCTGAAAAGCAAAGTACTTCAAGAAAGTACTTCTCTTCTTTCTAAACTTCAAAGTAAAAGGATACAAATGCGTCCCCATCATCGAGAACTAAGATGGAATGCCCATGATTACACTGAATTTCTTCAGTTTCGAACTGGTACACACCCAGAGGCTCGAGTGCATAGACGGAATCTATCCCCTTTAAATATTTTTAACTAACCCATTTAGATGAACATTTCGGTGTAAGTGAAATGAGGGCAGGATATGTGACTTTGTACTTTACTATTAATTATTGTATCTTTCTATGTAATGTACAGAAAGCGTGACGAATGTATGCGATTAATGGATGTGTGATGAAAAAATACATATCCAAGAAATATGTAATTGAACAAATATATTCTTAACAGAATGCGAGAAGAAAAAATTCTAATAAGCCGCGACGGACCAGACAGCAACGTGCTAAAATTCAAACCACCCATGGTATTTTCTACTCAGGACGCCGACAAACTCGTAGACACTTTAGACAGAGTGCTGGCTGAATTGGATGAAAGAATACCAGTCACGAATATTAAACTAGAGGTAAGAATATTTAAAACTTTCCTATGTAATTTTTAAAACTTTTTGAATTTGAAGCGTATACCTTCAGGCGCACCAGCCACGCTGAAATTATTCTGAGCAGGGCTGTTAAAAGAGTAACATCCGCATTATCCGCTGTAAAATTTAAATTAACCTATTAAATATTTTTATATATAAAAAAATATCTTCACGCAATTCCTAATACAGGGGTAGACAGAGGTCAAGTCTAGATAATTAAGTCCCTTTAACCCACCTTCCACCGAAGATATTTTCGGGACAACGTGACTGGTGGTGAGCCCGTCGCCGCCTTTATGTCCAAGCCAACGATGAAATTCGTACATAAGTTTTTGAAAAACTCATTGGTACTGCCACCTGGGAATCGAACTCGGGTCTCTCGACTCGAAATTCCGACCACCCAACAACTCGGCTATCGTGACTTTTTATGAAATTCAAATAAAAAAAACTCACTCACCATATACACGTACAAATTATTAACCACGTGCACAAGAATGTGTATGTGTTTATGTAAATATAAGAACAAATAAATTTAGACCGAGAATATATGCTAAACTTTTTATTATTATATTAAAGAGAAAAGCTACGGCAACGGTAGCGAAATTTGAGGAGTTTTGAAGAATTAAAATGAATCTTAAAATACGAATTTTATCAACATATTTTAGTACACCTTTATATAATCTGGTATTCAAATATTATATGAAGCCTGTAATTTATAACCTGTGCTGTCGCCTGAAAGGCCGTCAAAATTAAAGGCACGATTATCAGCGCGCCTGCCGAGGTTAATAATAGGATCGGTACTGGTTATTTTGGCTTAGCGTTTATTTTCGTTAGGATCAGTTCATTCATATACTAGTTAAGCTTTAGTTCTAGGCATTTGCCTTGTTAGGCTTTGAATCATAATCGTGTAGGACTATATGACTAGTGCATATACCTCTTGTAATCTCCATATATAGCTGCTGCTTAGCTACTGCGGATTTTTTTAATTGTCAGAGGTTTAGTCTATTTGGAACATCGGTGTTTGGAAGATCGGAATTAGAGCTAAGAGACCCGGGTTCGATCTCCAAGTGGCTGGCTTGTACCAATGGGTTTTTTTAAAACTTATTTACGATTTATATCGTTGGCCGGGATGTAAAGATGTGTCCCAAAAATGCCTTCGGTGTAAGTTGGGTCGAAAGAACTTAATTGTCTAGACCTCTGTCTACCCCGGTATTGGGAACGGTGTGAAGATATTTTTTATACATAAAAATTAATTCAAAATTGTAATTGGAATAAATGTGTCTGAGTTGCAACCTGTATTGGGAATTGCGTAAAGATATTAATTTTTAATATTATTTATATAATTTGGTTAAATAATATTTTATTAACATTGTTTTGTTTCTTTACAGGTACTTGTCACACCGCTTAACGAAGAGACATCAAGTAATGATTCCATTTTAAAGAGTAATATACAACAAAGCGTCAAGGCAATGTAAATTTATGACTTAAGAAATCTCCAAGTATTTTCGAATATTAATGTTGTAAATATAATATTAAGTTTTTATATTGTATTAATTATAAGTAAATTAAACACTGAATAAGGATATTTTTAAATATGTGTTCTTTTTATTAATAGCAGTTTTTTTTCTTTAAAATTAATATTAGCAAGTAGTAAAAAGCAAACTAGATAACGAATATAAATTCACGCAAGTAAAAAACAAACTAGCTATCGTTTTTTCCGATGGTATTTGATTAGACAGGACAATGACGACCCGACAGCCTTGTTGGTAGTGACTCTATCTTCTAAGCTCAGGGTAGCGGGTTCGAGTCCCGCTAATGGCAAACAATGTGTGTGATTAAAATAAAGATTTGTAATCGAGTCACGAATGATACATGTATGCTTAGAAAATAAGACGGCTATAGCCTCATCGCGTGTGACGTTGTACCAAATAAGCATTTGGTGAAGGATCGGAAGGATGTAAATCGTCTAGACCACTGTCAACCCGTATATTGGTAAAAGGCCTGAAGATATAAAAATAATGAAGTGATGGAGATTGCGCCGGCCTCCGGTTACTTAACTCACCGTATGGAAAGTATGTACATTTCGTTCAAATAAAATGAAAGGTGTCCGTACTTATGTTAGTATTTAGAGAGCTGGTACTGCCCATGTCGAGTTACCCCATTCGGCTTCCAGTAAAGGCAGACTCTTGGTTCTAACATGTGGAATAACCTACATTGAATTTATCGTAATAAATATTTATTATTTAAACGCAAATGAGAAGACGTTTACACAATAGAATGTACTGTTTCTATAAGAAGAAATTTCCAATTATAATTCATAGTCTTTTGTGTTCAGATATAAGCTTCTAAATTGTCGTGAAAGTAGGTCAACTAACTTTATAAAGAATTCATCAAAGAAATGCTAACGAAACCAGGCATGTTTATTTATAGACGTAGATGTGCTGCAAGAGTAAGAACTTAATACTACCACTTAATACGTATCACTACAATATATCCACTTATACTTATTACTGTGTAGAATTTAAAACATTCAATAATATGCGGTTATTATTAATATACATTAATATGCGGTTAAGTGGTTATGTACAACCATAGGAAAATACAATAACCATAAAATGACTTAATTAGAACTGGTTGCTAGAGATTTATCGTTGATTTATAAACTATATAACGAAAGTCCCGACCTCGTTCTGAAACTAATTTCATTTCATCAGACGATTATCCTTCTCGGAACATTGATCTCCGTAATCTTAATAAAATTGACTCCATTTACATAACTGAGGGGTTACTTTACATATTATGTTCCCATTTATTGGATGAAGTGTTATGTATACAAGTTTATGACGCAAGCTGACGTTTGTTTCAGTGTCTATAAGGCGCACTGTAAGCGTAAAGCTATTTATTACTTTATGCTCCAAACTTTATTGATTCATGTTTCGAACTTCCATCCTTAGGTTTTCAGTTATTTCCTTATTACTTATTAAATTCTCCCCGATTTTCTGATAGTTTTGTTATAAATAATAATAAATGTTAGAAATATCGTTGCAAGACATGTTTCAACTGAGACTGTTAAAGTCTCACTTCTCAAAGTGAAGATCACCAAAACAAAGGTTTTAAATATCAAAAATATTCCGGAACCTTGCATAGTAATGATCTTGACAATTTAACTAAAATCAGGTAGACCAACACCGGGCACCGATTATATGCCTGCTAAGTCAGCTACAGGAATATGATCCGTTATTGATGGAAGAACGTAACAATTATGTTAGTAGAATAGCTATCATTCAACGATCTAATTGAAAGTTGACATAATTTTTTAATTTGGAAGGATATATTATTCATACTGATAATAGAATTACTAATATCGCGAGCTGACAACCCTAACTTATTAAATAATAGTTCACTAATTAAACTCGAATTACTCCCGGTATCCACGGAACCGCACGGGCAATACATTGCTTATTATTTTTCCCAATAGTTTTAATTAACGCGGTGGATAATAACACATCTTCTTTATTGTTTTTCGACGAATGGTCTAGAACGGAAGATAGTGACAAATTATGGTTTGAAACTATGGGCGATGACAATTCGGTAGGTGCGTTAGTTTGTTGACCTTGACCTTGCACTGTAGACTTATCAGAAACATGCTCGAGGGTGTTGTGTTTGCGACGACATATTTTACTTCCTGGCTTTTTGCAGTGATTAGCATAATGTCCTGCACTAAAACAATTAAAGCAAACTATATAATTCGGCAGTAGTTTCAAACGTGCTTCATTGCTTAACGCAAAAAATTCTGAACAATTATTTAACTTATGTTCTCTTTTACATTTTAAACATAACTTGCATGAGAAACTCCAATTATTTTGGTTAAATTTATCTGGAACTGATACCATAGTTTTTACCTTTATATTATTTTTTAAATTATTTGATTAGGGGGTCATTGTAGAAGCGTGCCCGTCGCGACCCCTGCCAGCCCTTTTCAGGGCTGCAATTCTACACAGCTGCGCACCCATGCCAACGAGGGTTAGGGCGTCCCCCCAAGGCGACGCACACCAGTTCGTCCCCGTTGGTGTGAAATGCAGCGCGCAAAGCGGCGATGGGGACCGCCACCCGTCACGCACAGCCCGACACGGCGGAAGGTGGAGGACGGAGTGCAGAGTTGGCACGTGGAATGTTAGAGGAGGCATGAGAAATAAGACGAATGAGTTGATTGAAATAATGAAAGAAAGAGAATTAGATGTCGTGTGTTTGTCGGAGACCAAGCGGAAGGGCAGTGGTACTGAAGAGCTCCCTGGCGAGGCGTTAGCTCTATGGTCCGGAGTCCCGGAGAGCGAGAGCGCCTGCCAGGAAGTGGGGGTGCTGCTGTCGTCTCGGTTGGTCGATGTTATGACTGAATATAAGGTTGTGAACTCGAGACTTCTCTGGGTTCGCTTTAAATTGGGACTGACGAAGTTATTCCTTTTGGCTGTTTATGCGCCGGTGGCTTCGTCGTCCAGAGCTGAGCTGGAGGAGTTTTGGGAGAATGTAAGAGAAGTTCTAGACTTGGCTAGAGGAAACGAAAGAATTATTGTATGTGGTGATTTGAATGGATGGGTTGGTACCGCTCGGCCAGGGTACGAGTCGGTGCTTGGAATGTTTGGCGATAAAAGGGTTAACGATGCTGGCAAGCTTATACTGGCTGTATGCAAGGAAAAGGGTCTTCTTGTGACAAACACTATGTTTAGTCACAAGAAAATCCATATGTATACTAGAACAAGAGAGAATGAGAGAAGTATGATCGATTTATTCCTGGTGGATGACCGACTGCGAAAACGGGTGATGGATACGCGAGTGTTCCGAGGTGCTGACCTGGGAACGGTTCACTACCTAGTGATTACTAGATTTAGGGGTCTGTTCGCGGGTTGGCGCCACCGGACAGCGATACCAGAACCACAGTCGGTCGGCAGCATCTGAAGCTGGAAGCTTCAGGAAGCGGACACTAGGAATAAATATCAAGCAAGGGTAGCCGAAAAGCTGAACAGCATTGATGTTAAGAAAGAATATGTGGAAGAAATATGGCAGAGCCTTAGAGATGGAATGGTTAGTGCAGCGGAAGACGTGTGTGGAAATGTGAAAAGAGGTAGTAGTAAAAAGGGTGATGCATGGTGGAATGACGAAGTGAAAGAAGCTGTAAATAAGAAGAAGAAAGCATGGTTAGACTACTTGGCCTCTAGTAATGATAAGGATATGAGAGAAAAGAGGAAAGAAAGATATAAGCTTCAGAAAGTTCACACGAAAGCATTGATTGATGAAATGCGTGAAAGGAGTAGAATGGAAGCGGACGAAAGGTTGTCGCACAACTTCAAGGAGAACTCCAAACTCTTCTGGAAAGAGGTTGGAAGGACCCAGGTGGTGCGACAGCCTTAAGAATGAATAAAGTGCTTTCGGGAACCAATGACGTCCTCTCAGAAAAATCGGACGTCATGCAGCGATGGAGCGAATTTTATAGAGATGTATGCGTGTGATGATCTTAGTGAGGGATCCGGGGTGACGCCGTGACTGGTACGCCAGACCCGGACCCCGATGACACTGAGGTCATCAGTATGAAAGAGATTGAATGTGCCATTAGAAGTTTGAAATGGTAAGCCTGCGGGACTAGACAGAGTTACTGCTGAAATGGTCAAGTATGGTGGGCCACGCGTCTGGGACAGTTTTCATCTGCTGTGCAATTTGTGCTGGCGAACGGGGGCTGTTCCGGATGATTGGCGATCCGCGGTCATTGTGCCTTTATATAAAGGTAAAGGTTCACATTATGACTGCGGGTGCTATCAGGCGATCAACTTGACCAGTTTAGCAAGTAAAGTTTACACGAAGGTTTTGACACGTAGGATGCAAGAGAAATCGGAAGATTTCTATGGGAGGCACAATGCGGATTTAGACCTGGAAGAGGATGCACAATGTTTTCTATCCGCATGATCACGGAGAAGCTTCTGGCTGCTAACCAGAGGATTTTCTGTGCTTTTGTGGATCTTGAGAAAGCATTTGATAAGGTTGTAAGGAAGAAAATGTGGGAACTGTTGCCGGGGTATGGTGTGGATGGTCGATTGCTAAGGACTGTGCAGTCACTTTACTGTGACTGTAAAGCCTGTGTGCAGAGTAGGGCATGACCTGTCACCCATGTTTAGCGTCCAAACGGGCGTAAAACAGGGTTGTGTCATGTCTTCCTGGCTATTCATACTGTATCTCGACAGCTGTTTACAGAAGCTGAAAGATAGCTGTTTGGGTGTGAAATTGGGTGACATAAAAGTAAATTGTCTGCTTTATGCTGATGATGCAGTGCTTATAGCACCATCAGAGGCAGAACTGCAGGCATTAGTCACGTGTATGAAAGAAGAATGTGAAATTAATGGTCTCCGTTTGAATGCTAATAAAACTAAGGTTCTGGTATTTGAAAGGGACGAAGAAAGAACGAAGTGCGAAATTTGGGTAAATCAGGAATGTCTAGAACAGGTGAATGAAATTGTATACTTGGGGAGTGCGTTTAGCCGGGATGGAAGATGTGATTTAGATGTGGACAGGCGTGTCGCTGCCGGGAACAAAGTCAATGGTGCCCTGACTGCGTTAATCAAAAGGCAAGGCGTTGTGAAAAGTGCACGCCTTGCAATACATAACGCAGTGTTGGTACCGACTTTGTTATATGGCAGCGAAACCTGGGTATGCCAGAAGAAGCATAAAAGCAGGTTGAATGCAGTGGAGATGCGATCTCTTCGTAAAATGTGCGACCTTACCATGGCCGACCGAAAGCGAAACGAAGAGATTCGCAATATGGCAGGTTTGAAAGATGACCTTGTCTCAAAAATGGATAAGGGCGTGCTTCGATGATTTGGGCACGTTGAGCGAATGAGTGAAGACCGAATGGTGAAGAAAATATATAGCGCGAAAGTTAATATTAAAAGGTGTCGAGGTAGACCGAGATTAACTTTCGAAGACCATGTGAGCAAATTGCTCGAAGAGAGGAGGGTCAAGAGTACTCGGATACCTAGACGTGCATGTATGAAGAAGATGATGAATCTGAAAGAAGCGAAAGAAGTATGTAGGGATCGTGACACTTGGCGATCTGTTCTCTCTGGCTACCCCGTCAGGGATTGTGCGTGAAGATAAATAATAAAAATAATATAAAATTATTTGAGTTATTGGAAGAATGTGACATTTCCAAAGATTCGATTAAATCGGCACAATTTTTAAGAAATGTAATAAATATTTCGAACGTGCCTTATTTTTCTCTAAAATCCCTTTTAACTATTCCCAATCACGATAGGTCTAACTTTTGAGTAATTATATGAATGAGAAGTGTGTCCCAATGCTTAGTTAGTTCACCGAGTGATTTTAAGGCCCGCAAATTTAAAATTATTGTTTAAAATAATTTAAATTGATTGATAATCCTTTACCGACTTTGTTGTTGGTTGTTAATTGAATAACGCCGTCACGTGATTTTGGACCAAAAGTCTTTTATTATCAAATCTATCACAGAGAAGACTCCAAGCAATAGAGTAATTATTTGCCGAAAATTCTATGGACTGTATGACCACCGCAGCCAATCCTTCTAGCGAGGCTCTAAGATAGTAAAACTTATTAATATTATCTATCTCGCCATTTGAATGGATGAGGCTCATACAAGTGTCGTGAAGTTCTAACCAAATGTCATAGGAACCACTAAATTTTGGCAACGGGATAGTCGACAGCTTTACGAATTTATGAATGTTGCTGTGAGAACCGCAATTACTGTTGGAGTCAGTTAACTTATTGCAATCTGATAAGATCTTATTCGCAAGAGAAAGGGATTTATAAAAAAGTGACTCTGAGTCTGTACGTTCTAACATTTGCGCATCCATGTTGTCGGTGTTGCACTCAATCGATAATTGTACTTCGTCGTATTGCTCATACAAAGACTCGATCCGATTTATACGCAATTGTAATTCATTTACCTCAACCTCGGCCAATGAAGAAACCGCCAAGGAATTTAAATAGTTTGAAAATGTAGTTAACCGCCCCTTGTAGCTGACTAGCTCCTTATCTTCAGACATTTTACTGGGGTTAGAAGACTAGTGACAATACTGAAAATTTATATGAGGCAATGTTTATTTTAGTTTCAAAAAATAAATAAAATCCTAATGCCTAATTAAGCAACTACTAATAATTAACCTTGGCTTACTATAATTATAAACTGCAAACTTATAATGAAAATAATGAGTTCAATAGTTAGCTACGGTGTATTTTAAAATGTTATATATGTTTATGTTAAATTACAGCTATAAGCTACGTACAAAATTATTTAACAAAAAAATGCTAAACAATAAATTGCAAGGTTCAACTTTAAATATTTTAAATATTAGATCTATTTAATAACAAACACAATCTACTTTAAAAATAGCGTAACTTAAATTAAAATTTATTTTAATAATAAGTATCGAAAATTATGTAAGTACGTCTACTTAAAAATATAACATAATTTAATCACTACTAACAGTTTAAATCTAATTAAGAAAATAATAATGTAGTACATTTAATCTAAGTAAACTTAATATATTACCAACTACAAATAATAACATTCTAATGAATATGTAATGATTAAACACCTTAAAAAATATATTATATTTTGTAGTTTAATTTGTTACTAACCTGATATTAAAGTGTCGATTAATACTATATACTACCTTATAAAAAGTCCTGGTTATATTTTTACATCCGGCTCGAAGGACCATGTTGCGGGATAAAATCTCTTTCTAAGCATTTTACAGTGGTAGAGCCACGCATCAGCTTTTGTTGTTGCATGAATGGGCCGGGGAAGTACCACGACCTCACAGAATACCGGCGTGAAGTAGAAGTCTAACAAATTTCTGCGTTTCGTCTGGTGAGTGCAGGTAATCGGAGGCCCACACACCCCCTCTCCCAATTCGGGGGGGGGGGGGTGGACACTCCAAGGCCGGCGATGCATCTGCTATGCCTCAGGTATTGCGGGTGTTCATGGGCGGCGGTAATCACCTACCACGTGAGCCACCTGCTCGTTTGCCTCCCTTTTCTATAAAAAAAAAGAATTAAAAACAGTATAAGCTTAATCGACCATTTACTGAACTCAGTAATTACAATAAGAAGAAAAAAGGTTAATGAAAATAGTGCAATAATGCTTTGTTTAATATTTTGTTTATTATTAAAGTATATATGTGTGTATGCATGTATATGTATATATATTATATTTATTATTTGTATTAGTATTTTATATTGTATCTATCTGGTTAGGTCCTAAATTGATTTTTTTTGTAACCCATTTTAAAGCACCTTAACAATATTTCTCCACGCCTCGGGTTGACTGGCAGAGAATACCTAAAGGCATTAAGTCCGCCCTTTATATAACTTTCTTTGTAAGGTTTACAATGAAGTGTAAATAAATAAATAAATAAATAATACTCATGTACCAGCTAATATGCAAGTACATTGCTTGTAATTGCGCGACTGCGTTATAACTATTTTATTTATACAGGCGCTTCGACACTATTAAATATGCAAACATCAAGTTACTGCGTTAACGCTTTTATCAGTTAAAATCATTTCATAAAGAGATGCATTCCTTCCATAACGGATAATATACTCTTTTGTTTTACTCCATAAAATATAATGTTTGTGTTGAGGTTTTATTATACCTTTTCTGTATTGACGTGATTTTTTGACGATAGACAAGGGGCAGTGATTTCTACTGTATGAATTGCGAGGGTGCTGACCACGTCCATGCTGATTACCGGCTCGAAGTAGAGGCATCTTACGATTGTGTTCGGTTAGAGAGATAACCGGAAATCCACATCGCTTTTCTTTTTTTCCCTTTTCTTAGTTATTTTTACAATTCTTGTCTTTAACTACAATTCACGTTAGTCCTCAAGAGAAGGAGTGAATGTAATGTAATGCATATCAGTAGTCACTGACCATTAGATGATTACATGTTTGCTACCTTTACCTTTACCTTTAGCCGGTTGTTATTATACATACAAACACAGGGAAAGAATAGGGATAATGTATATTTTATGCTAATACCTACCATACATACCATACCACAGCATCACTTCAAAAGGCCCTGATATTCAAATTGCACAATCAAACCACGAACGGTATCAAACAACTGCCAAGCGCATTAAAGTTAATCAATTTACAAACGTATTGAAATAAAATTTTCACATTTAATTGTTTTGTGACGGTACTATATTAAGTTGTAAATTTAACAAATTACCGCAAAGGTAATGAAAGGTTTTTACGTAATGAAAATGTTATTTTAATATATTAAACGAGCTACAACGAGGTACAAGAGTAGTATGTACAAAAGATAACCGATTTAAACATGCTACATGTTTTATTACATTTTAAATTTTAAGCTACACCTTCTAATAGAGGTTTAAAGTTGGTGCTACTGAATCGAAGTTAGGACTCTAATACCTTGACTACGATGGCTGTATAATAAGCAATGACAGTATTAACATATAATATTATATTCCATTAAGCCGCAAAGCAATTTATTTGTATGCAGCTGGTGAACAATTGAGCTCGAAGCGCGCAACCTCACGTAATGAGATGCGGATACAATTTGGAATTACATTTATTGAAGATGGCTTGGCTTGGCGATAAATTAACCTGTCTACCGAGCTGTGCTCTGAGAATTATTCTCTGTCTCCGATGTTCTTATGCTTAGCTATGCAGTAAAACGTGTAGACTCATTCTCGCTTTCAGCACTTCTGCTCATTTTTGCCGCTTAAGGACTTCTTCTCCCCCTTGAATTCGACTAAATTAGTTTCATATTATTACCTATTTCTGCACTCTAAGTGTAGTGTAACATCTGCTCTAGACTCCTTCTTCTCACTCCTTCTCCACACACACAACAATTGTTCTGAATTCCTTCTTTAACTTAAATTTGGTATAACGTTATGCTCATACCCATTTCTGCCTTCAAACTACTGTGAAACAACAGTTATGTCGCCGTTCGAAATATAAAAGATGTGCAAGGTAGATTTCAGGATAAAAGGCACATCGCCATCGACAAAATATCGTAAAATATCTAGAGTTTACTTAATGCAAATTCTACTCTAATCTGTACTCATGGTTAATGAAAACGGCTACTTTAAAAAAGAAATACAGTAACCTTATCAAAGAATTTTTTTTCTATTTCAAGCATAAACGAAAATAATATTAACATAAAACATCATAATGAACAAAGGGAAAGATTATTTGTACACGAAAATAAACAATGAAAAGCTTGTCACATTGTATCATTATTCTTTTGTCGTATAATATTATAATAAAAATAACATTAACTGCGTGTAACAAGAGTAAGGAAACAAAACACTGTGGTAAAAGTCTAATGGAAAAGGCAGGAAGAAAAGAATTACGAATATTAAAAATCTCTTAAAGTCATAATAAAGAATATATTATGCTGTAAGGAATCTCTGTAATAATTAACTTAGCTAAACCTGACTCTACTCTCCTTCTTACTTATTTAAAGGTAAGTAAACCACTGCATGGCATAAGTCTCGCCTATAAGGAGGAATATACTTTAATTGGCAAGTGGATTCACAATCGCAATACAAGAGAGCCTTATCACCATCGACTTTGGTTCTCGTCTCATTTTAATTTAGGTCTGATATCTGGCGAGCTGGTTATCCCCATCTGCTGGTAGCCAATACCATGACAAAGGGTTGTTGTGACATCGCCTTTTACGATGCCCAAGGAAGAAAGGGGTTTCATATTCTTACTCCGTAAACACATAGCATTACTCTGTAAGATTAGTATCACATTAAATAAAGTTGTTTCTATTACGAGGTATTCTATGCCAACATTTAAGCGTACAGATGCATTAAAATGATGGATTGCCAAATTCTCATTAAGAATTTTTGCGTGAATTTGAATATTGCTCGAAAGCTTGAATCCGATTCAGCCTATTTCAAGCGACGCAGCTTCAATTATATATCCACATATAGTCCTTGTAACAATTAAAATTTAACCGGCAACAATTATCTCAGGACTAAGGTACGTAGGTAAATCATGGGCTATTTTATAGTGTAAATTTCACAAATCGCTAATCGAAAAATAATACTACGCCTATTTCGAGTCCCGATTAATTTTTTCATTTTTTTTTTAATTTTTTTTGAATCAATGAATAATTAGTTTAAGCAATGTTATCTGTCCTTGTCTCGCTTCTTTGCAGTTACATATATGAATTTTATTGTTTTTCATTTTCATATTAGATGTGTGCTTTAGTGTTTATAATGACGAATCATTGTTTTTATTTAGTTGCTATTAGTGAAAACCTGTTATTGGCTTTTAAGGTGTTATTTTGTTTGTTTATTTATGTATTAAATAAGCTGTTGGTTTTCCATAAATAAATAAATAAATATCCAGATCGCCAAATTTCACTTATTTTATTTATTTAGTTTCTATCATTTTCAAGTTAAGATAGCCGAGTGATTGGGCAATTGGAATTCGAGTCAAGGGCCTGAATTATCGATACCCAGGGTTCACAATGGGTTCTTTCAAAATTATGTACGATTTATATCGTTGACTGAGACATAAACACGGTGACAAACTTACTACTTGTAACGTTGTCCTAAAATGTCTCCTGTTAAAGGTGGGTCGTAATAGTTAATTGGCTGGACCTCTTACTGCTCCTAAATTACAAATAGGCAACTTGTGCGATACATAGATATTCCTGATCCCATTTTGATCTACGTTGACCTATCGAGAATCGAATCCGGGACCGCAGAGCTTCACAGACCTTGAAAACCAGTGTGTTATCCACTCATCCATGGAAGTCGTCAGCAACTTGCTCATAGTTTTTATCCGTCTACAATATTTTTTCACCAATTGAATTCTGGTGTTTTCAAGGTGGTTATCCCACTATTTGTAATTAAATTTTGTAGTGTAGGCTTTTTGTTCACCAAAGAAAAAACACAAATTCCAAAGCAGCCAGGAGTACCCTGCGTCTTATTCAAATACTTATTACATTACGATGATACTATACTGATAATTAATGTTAATTTATATCATGTAAATGTTAACTGTGTAGTGGTCTACTAAAAATTCTAGTAATTTAATTAATTAAACCAATTTCATCGTAATTTACATTCAGGATGGAAACTTCACTAGTCAAACCTGTGGCGGAATTCTATCCGACTCCGGCATTAATGTAAAACATGAATATTGATTTCGTGTTTCTAATTGTTCAGTTGCTTTTGTTGTAATGTTTGAAACATTCTCTAATAATAGTTCGAGTAATAATCAAACAGTTATTCAGCCGGAAATGGGAGAGCAACGATATACAATTATGTCTGTGTTAGTAATATCTCTTCTCTATCCATGCTGATATCATAAAAGCGAAAGTTGCTATCTCTTAATGCATGTTTGTATAGTTATCACGGTCGAATGGAATCTGATAATATTCCATTAGGAAATAATGTGTAATGACCGACAACTTACTTGGAATTAAAGTTACATAATGTTACATAGTATTAATAATATGCAGCATTTATGGTTAGTTTGATTTTTCATCTAATGGTTGTAATGGTACAGGGAGGTAGTGTCTTCTGAGTCAGAATCAAACTCTTGTCCATTTCTGTCGCCTTACAGCAGTGTAACTGTTGTTTCGGTAAAGTAAGCGAAGTGATAACAAAAAATTAATAAATAAAAAATTAAAGTAAAGTAGAGTAGCAGCCCTGGGAATGCTCATTTCTGGGCACAGATCTTCTCTCAAATATTTAAGACGGACTAGAGCAGATATCTGCCGTCGGCAGACTTCACACGTCCTCGAATAATATATGGGGTCAGTGTACTTACGGGAAATTAAGTATTTTGAGGGCTATAATGCGTCTGTAATATTACTTTGCACTTCAAATTGTATTTTCGATTGAAGTTGGTTGGTTACCATAGTCACTTACTATTGAGTGGGTTCACAATTAAATTTTTTATCCCACTTCTTTAAAAAAACCCACGTTAGATTTATACATTTTTAAGACAAAAATAAATTTTAATTAATTACTCGGAATATTTATATTTACATTTATTTATATTTATATATATTTTAACGATTTTTATAGAAGATAGTAGACAGATGTCTTGACAGTTAAGTCGTTTCGACCTTCTTTCTCCCGAAGACATTTTCGAGACAACATGACAGCCTTTATTCGTCTTTATGTTAAAAAATTTAAAATAAAGTAAATATCTTCACGCCATTCCCAATACACGGGTAACCAGAGATCTAGACAATTAAGATGTTTCAATCCACCTTCCACCGAAGATATTTTAGGGATCGTGACAATCGTACATTACTTTTGAAACAATCCATTGGTACCCCTACCTAACTCTACTACCTCGCAATCGACCTCGGATCTAATGACTCGAATTCCGATCACTCAACTACTCGGCTGTCGTGAAAACACAATGGACATGAGCGGATAACGGCGAGTTGCTTCAGCAGAATTGTTGTTTTGTTAAATTTGAAAACAATTTCTGCGAAAGATTTAAAGGTATGCGATTTATGTTGGATACGTCGTAATCATTGTGATTTTAACTCAGTTAAGTTATTTACATTGTAAGTTACCTTCACGCATTATCCTTGACTAGTAGTAGTGGCCAGAGAGAACAGATCGCAATACATCCGATCCTTATATACATCCGATATTTTTTTACCTATATTATCCGAAATTTCAAGCTCCAAAATTTATCTCCTAATTTTCCACAATAGGAAATCGAAAGATTGTTGCCTCATTTATTGAAGTACAATTTTAATAAAATCTCAGATACCTACAAAAATGTAGGTGCCCGTGATTTTAATAAAAAAATTCTAAAAAAGGAATTAAACGGAGTTGAAAACCTTATTTCCCAAATCAGGTAACCTTCCGTGAACAAACCGTAACTTATTATAGCATTAAGGTCGCAGAAAAAGTTTTTAGAACAGGCCGTTTAGAAATACTGGAAAAAAAAATTCTTTAAAATTTCGAAAATAAAACTCTTTGGTAACCCAATGTGATATATTGCATTAATTTTATTTGTACAAAAAAATTATGGTAAACTTTGATTTTCATTTAATAATCAAGCCCCATTGCGCGCCACTGTTTATAAATGCTTCATAAAATAGTAAAAAAATCATTCACATGTAAGTGCTTGTATAAGTCTACTGCAAGAAAATTAGATAGAAAAATATCGTCGGTGAATTACGAATTACTCTCACTTCAGGCTCACACTGTTGCCCGTTGACGATCTGCTTTATTTTTGGTCAACTATTTTTCAAGATCTATCTGCCGACAGCAATTTCCGCATACAAGGATTTCCCTGTATTACCTCTAACAACATCCACGGAAGAGAAGGTGTTATATATTCTAACGTCGAAAACACTCTTCGCATAACACTTATAAATATATATAAAATGAAATTATCTCTGAACATGTTTATATTTAATTTTTTAGCGTTGGATTGATTATTTTTTTTTCAGAATACCGAAACTTTTAAAGAATACTGTCAAATAACATTACTAGTATCCCTTTTATCCACTCCAACTAAGCTGCAATGCTTGTTTCTGGAGTCGATGCATTTTGCAAAATGCTGCCTGCATTGTTGTGTGACCATGTGCAGAATTAGCCGTTAATAAAGTAATTAGTATACAGCATTAAATTTTTTTTTAATTTCCAACCCAATTCCGATAAAACAAGAACAGACTTAATCCCAATTTAACCGCAACAATGTAAACAGTGAGGTTGGTCAAGCGTTAAAATTGCCTCCGTTCCCCGCTAGCGAAGCACCGGTCACAAGCCATTATCTTTTACAGTCCAATTTTTTTCTCACTAACGCTTTACTTACAGAATTTAAAACCGTGCAACCGAGAATTGTACGTCTTGCACAATTTTTTACATCGTTCCAAGGCATCGCAAGCCTCGCACCCGGCCTCAGCACGTGCGCGAACTTGTAACCGACCGTTACATCAATCTTGTCTACCTTTGACTATTTTGTGCAACGTTATCTTTTTCATTAGTCGATGCAAAACACACCTTATGCATATCTATTTGAAGTGAAATTTCTGAACGAAAATGATAGCAATTACGACGTTCTGCTTTTATGAAACTACGTACCTTTTGTAGACAATGAAGGCATTGAATGTCTGGACAATGCGAGCTCCCGGTGGCGAGGCGATTAGTCGGATTTATTTAACGGCTCCAATCTCGAGGAAGACGTTGAAGATATCGAGATATAAAAGTTTCGCTATAAAGGATGATAAAGATTGAGTTGGGGTCGTAATAAATGAGCGTACTTTTTTGACATCGGCTGTAATAATTCTCCTAACGGTATGACTAGATAAATATTTGAATGGCCGAGGCAAGGTTTTTGTGTATCGTGCGGATTCTTTATTGCAAAAGTCTGAGCTTCCTTTATTCAAAGTTAAGATATATTATTAAACTTTAAAGAGTTGTACATTGAATGTGGCAGACGATACTTACCTAATAACAATGGCATGGATTAAAATGTATGATTATCGCTTCGTTTTCGATATTGCGTCATGGTGACTTATATTTAAAATCTTGTTTCGTCGAATAGACAGAGATGTAGAGAACATTACAATGTAGAAAACGTTAGATAATATAAATTTATGTCACCAAAAATCCACAATTGCCACATGTTACGAAAATCTCTCTGGTCAAGGGGCGTCAACATCGGCTTACAAAATATGACCAGAGGAGGTGGAGGTGACAGCTTGTCTGCCTGTCTATATGATGTGTCTAATAAATTGTGATTAGCGTAACTCCACATACACTTAGCAGATGTAGTAACAGGGAGTTTTTATCTTAATATTAAAATTTTATTTTCTCATGATGAATGGATTTGTGCATTGCATATACTACGTTAAATTTTACAAACATTATTAGTATTCTGAGTAATAGTTTGAATCACGATAGCCGAGTGGTTGGGTGATCGTATTTCGAGTCAGGAGATCCAAGTTCGATCCCCAGGTGGCCGGCACGTACGAATGGGTTATTTCAAAACACTATATACGATTATATCTTTGGCATGGTCATAAAGACGCCGACGGGCTCACCACCTGTTATGTTGTCCCGAAAAATGTCTTCGGTGGAAGGTGGTTCGAATAAGTCCAATTGTCTAGACTAGACCTCTGTCTACCTTTGTATTGGAAATGTTGTGAAGATATTTTTTATTAGTACTCTGAGATGAGCTTGCTGACATTAATTAAGTAATGTTTTTTTTCTATATATTATTCTTTCGTTCCTGAAATTAATCAATATTGATCAAAATTTACGCATGTTAAATTTAACATGTTCTAGTTTATAGTCTTACCAACCTTAATCACAGTTGTCTCGGTAACGTGTGCTGTGGTTCACCGATGTTTTCATATCGCTTCTGTTTGAAACAATACTTTTAGGGTTGTCGAAAGGATGAGATGTTAGAAGAATTACTGATTATTATAGTAAATATAAGTGACAGATAATTTATACTTTGCTTTCTTTTTAAGACAAAAGTAGGCTCATGAGTAAAATAAAAAGATAATTGTAATAGTTAATACTGTATATTTAAAATAAATAATGAATATTGTATAGTTAATTAAATTAGTGAATATTGAATATTACTAATTTCCATAAGTCACTGGTTGGACACACTGAAAACGACATTAATTTGTTCTGAGTGTGTTCAAGTTTCCAAGTGACTCTTTGACACGTACGAATAAAGGTAAGTATATATCCTATATTGTTAATAATATTATTTGTTGGCCCTATTAAGTCTTTTTATGTCAAATAAAAATTAATTGTTTTATTTTCAAATTAGTGTTTTATTTTTTTTGGAAATAAATATTTCTTTCTCTATGGGCAAGCATTAGAGTTACAGCTTTTTCATTTATTTGTTCGTATACTACCAAGCAGTAATGGTTTTGACGAAAGGTTTATTTTTCTATCGATTTATTAAAATAGGTTTATATAACAATATAACATGAGTTAGCAAAAGTTATGGTTTTTTCAAAAGTTAAAGTTGAAAATTGTAAATTAAGCCAGTAACTCAACAATTACTCAAACTCATTTTACTTTACGGTTTACACGTTTAATACTTTATTATGCAACAGAAAATGTGCAGAATTTTTTTTATAAATTAATATAATAATAAAATAAAATAAATAAAAAAAAAAAAACATTATTATGACTGTAATGACCAATCACTAATTCTAACTGACAGTTAAAAGGTGTTCACGTACAAGTCTTTTAAATATCGACTTATTGGTAACTTTTCTGATGTCTTCGGGCAAAGAGTTCCAGAGCAGTGTAGCCTGAATGGTAAAGGAGTGACCAACAAAATTGGTAAAGTGTTGCGGGATACTCATCTTGTAATTAGATGAAGACCGCAGGCACCGATCATGAATTGAGCATTGAAACTGAAATTTATCCTTAAGATACGAAGGGTAAGTAGTATCATTTATGATTGAGAAAAGAACAAGCAGAATTCTAGAGTTTCGCCTTTGTTGTATAGTAAGCCATTTAAGACGAGAACGGTATTGTGAAATATGGTCATACTTACGAAGGTTGAAAATATATCTTATACAATTATTAACAAGGCGCTCTAGCTTGTTTAGAAGATCTTTGTTCAAATCACAGTAGCACACATCTGCATAATCAATGATTGGTAAAATGAGCGTCTGGACAAGCATAAGCTTAGTTTCCCATGGAAGAAGATTTTTGAGGCGATAGAGCACTCGTAGCGTGGCCGTTACTTTACGGCTAACTTCAGTTATGTGTTTTCCCCAGTTCAAGGTGTTATCGATATGTAGCCCAAGATTTTTAACAGAACCCGAAAATGGAATCACTGCATCGTTATAACGTATAAAGGGTAGGTTTCCAACATCGACTTTAGCTAGCATTTTAGTACTACCAACCAGCAAAGATTGGCATTTTGTTGCATTCACAGATACTCCAAAGCGTAAGGACCAGTCTGATACTGCTTTCAGACAGTCATTTAATTTATTAATTGCATCTTGGAGTTCTTCAATATCAGACTGTACATAAATCTGCAGGTCGTCTGCATACAGATGGTACGAACAATTAATATTAGAAGTGATAAAATTTATAAAAATTGAGAAGATAATGGGAGAAAGTATACCGCCTTGCGGAACGCCACAACCTAGTCCCGCCCATTGAGAGGTCTTTTGTCCCATATAGACCGATTGCTGACGTCCGCGAAGATAAGAAGATAACCACTCCAATACCGTGGAAGCGAATTTAAAGTTGAAAATTGTAAATTAAGCCAGTAACTCAACAATTACTCAAACTCATTTATTTATTTATTTATTTATTTATTTATTTATTTATTTATTTATTTATTTATTTATTTATTTATTTATTTATTTACACTTTATTGCAAACTTCACAAAGAAAGTTATACAAAGGGCGGACTTTATGCCATTAGGCATTCTCTGCCAGTCAACCCGAGGCGTGGAGAAATATTGTTAAGGTGCTTTAAACTGGGTTACAGAAAAAGAAAATCAATATAGGACCTAACGAAAATAAAGATGCAATATAAAATACTAATACAAATAATAAATATAATATATATACATATACATACATATATAAAACTTAAAAAACATTATTATGACTGTAATGACCAATCACTAATTCTAACTGACAGTTAAAAGGTGTTCACGTACAAGTCTTTTAAATATCGACTTATTGGTAACTTTTCTGATGTCTTCGGGCAAAGAGTTCCAGAGCAGTGTAGCCTGAATGGTAAAGGAGTGACCAACAAAATTGGTAAAGTGTTGCGGGATACTCATCTTGTAATTAGATGAAGACCGCAGGCACCGATCATGAATTGAGCATTGAAACTGAAATTTATCCTTAAGATACGAAGGGTAAGTAGTATCATTTATGATTGAGAAAAGAACAAGCAGAATTCTAGAGTTTCGCCTTTGTTGTATAGTAAGCCATTTAAGACGAGAACGGTATTGTGAAATATGGTCATACTTACGAAGGTTGAAAATATATCTTATACAATTATTAACAAGGCGCTCTAGCTTGTTTAGAAGATCTTTGTTCAAATCACAGTAGCACACATCTGCATAATCAATGATTGGTAAAATGAGCGTCTGGACAAGCATAAGCTTAGTTTCCCATGGAAGAAGATTTTTGAGGCGATAGAGCACTCGTAGCGTGGCCGTTACTTTACGGCTAACTTCAGTTATGTGTTTTCCCCAGTTCAAGGTGTTATCGATATGTAGCCCAAGATTTTTAACAGAACCCGAAAATGGAATCACTGCATCGTTATAACGTATAAAGGGTAGGTTTCCAACATCGACTTTAGCTAGCATTTTAGTACTACCAACCAGCAAAGATTGGCATTTTGTTGCATTCACAGATACTCCAAAGCGTAAGGACCAGTCTGATACTGCTTTCAGACAGTCATTTAATTTATTAATTGCATCTTGGAGTTCTTCAATATCAGACTGTACATAAATCTGCAGGTCGTCTGCATACAGATGGTACGAACAATTAATATTAGAAGTGATAAAATTTATAAAAATTGAGAAGATAATGGGAGAAAGTATACCGCCTTGCGGAACGCCACAACCTAGTCCCGCCCATTGAGAGGTCTTTTGTCCCATATAGACCGATTGCTGACGTCCGCGAAGATAAGAAGATAACCACTCCAATACCGTGGAAGCGAATTTAAAGTTAGAAAAAATTGCAAGAAGGATATCATGGTCGACTGTGTTAAAAGCATTCGAAAAGTCCACAAGCACCATAACTGTAACTTTCTTCTTCTCCATACCCTCACGAATATCATCAGTGATTTTAAGTAGTGCAGTTGTGGTGCTGTGGCCAGGACGAAACCCAGACTGAAAGTTACTCAGTAGGTTATGTTCATATACAAATTTGGAAATTTGCTTATGTACACAGGCTTCCAAAATTTTAGAGAGAAATGGCAATATTGAAATAGGACGGAAATGATGAGGAAGTGTAGGATTAGGTACTTTGGGGAGAGGTCGCACGAAAGCCTTTCTCCAAAGAGAGGATATTGTCCAGAGTCTAGGGAGAAATTAATAATGTGAGTGATAGCAGGAAGTATAAATTCAAGGATGTTGGCTATCATAACCCTACTAACCTCATCGCATCCCACGGCCCTGGATTTAATTGCCAGTACTGCCTTACGTACCTCATCCTGATTCACGGGAGAGAAATTAAAGACAGGGATGTGTGGAGACTGCATTGAAGCAATGTATGCTATGGTTTGTGCCCGGATGGTAGGGTCCATTGCAGTAGTAGCAGTAAAGTATAGATTCAAATCATCGTGGGAAAGAGAAGGACCATACTCCATGATGGGTGATTTACCTACACCCATCGAATTGAGAAATTTCCACACATCAGCTGGTGAAGAGTTAGTTATATTGTTTAGGAAGTATCGGCGTTTAGCAGTTCGTACCATCTGGTTACACCTGTTCCTAGCCATTTTAAAGACAACCAGTTTTCTTCAAAACGAGACCTCTTGAATCGCAAGAAAGTTCGGTTTCGCCTGTCCATTGCCCTCCGCACATCGTCAGTCATCCAGGGAGCTGGCAAACGTTTAACTCTGACCTTATGGACTGGGGCATGGGCATCATACAGACTAATTATCGTGCTATTTAGGGCATGTACCTTTTCATCGACCGTAGAAGCAGCCGCCAGCGAGGCAAAATTAATTTGAGACGCATCACTGTGCAAATTATCCAAGTTTATCTTAGTAAAGTTACGGAAGTGTAAAATGAAGTACCACGTTTAGGGGTCTAAGCTTATACGAAGCATAAATAAGGTCATGTCAGGAGAATCCTGGGGCAGGAAGCTGACCATGTGCAACCACATGATCAGAAGAACTAGTAATAATGAGATCTAAAGAGAGTCTTCAGTGTCGAAATTATGATGGGTAGCCCTTAAAGGTAAAATTCCAAGATTGACGGACTCTAAGATCGAGTGAAGTTTTTGTGTACGAGAAGAATTATTCAGAATATCAGTGTTGAAATCCCCATGATTATGCAGTGTGTATACTTAGAACCTATGTTTTCGAGAGCCATTTCCAAATTGGCGAAGTAATCAGTAGAAGGAGGACAATACACTACTCCGAGAGCTATCCTTGTGCCCTTGACATCAAGTTCCACAAATAAGTGTTCATCAGGCAGAGTATGGAGATGGAGACGTTGATAATATTTTATATGGTAAAGAGCTATGAAGATAAATAGCAACTCCACCGCCACCTTTATTTGTACGATCATTTCTTATAAGTACGAAACCAGGTATTGGATACATGGTTGACTGTAAACACAGCTTCAACCAACTCTCAGAAATTAAAATAGCGTGTAAGTTTGTATAAGCAAATGAAGTTTCGAGTTCTGCATAATGACTTGGTATACTCTGTGCATTTATGTGACAAATATTCAACAGTTTACTGGCTGAAGGGAACACATTATTTAAAAGACCATTTAAAGAAGAAACGTTGTCATTTAACTGGTCATCGCAAGAAACAAAAGACAAGTCTGAGTCATAGGAATAAAAGGAATCATCATCAGTCATAATGGAATAAGATATATATTAATGTAATTATGTAAAATAAAAATAAAAATAATAATAAAAATAAAAATAAAAATATGAATATTAATGTAAAATAAAAATAAAAATACAAATACTTTAAAAGAATATATGTAAAACTAAGAGTAAACTACAAACATGCAAAATGATATAGAAGGATAGCAAACAATCATAATACACCAACCCTCAAGTTGACTGTTTACATTAAAATAAACCAAACTGAAAAAAAAAAAAATAAACACTACACAATTATGAACATGTAGAAAATAATAAAAATAAAGAAAACAAAAACGAAAACAATATCGAAACAGAACTACAAATATATGTCCAAAATATACAGGAAGCATCAATTAACTAAACATAATAACGAAACACTGTTGAAAAATATCCAAAATAATAGAAAGCGAATTTAATACGACGAGGTTAAGTACTACGCAGTGTATATAGTCGTCTCAATGAAGTAAAGAAAATCTGCCACTGTTATTATCTGTGACCATAGAGTAATACACGTATAACCTGGCATTGACATTGTGATTTTGACATTGTTACTGTCATTTACTTTAGTAAACTGACATTGATGTTATAATTAGATTTTGATAAATATTACAAATAAAAATACAGTAATGGCCTAAAACAAATCAATAAAGTTATAAGACCAAGTATTCAAAAGTGTGAAAGTCTACAACAAAACTGAATAAAAAATAAAGTGCATATGTTAAAACACAAAGAATGTCAATATTATGTTCTAATTACTTCACCTTGATTATTAAAGGGTGAAGAGACTATCGCTTGGAAGCGAAACGCCTTGCTCTTTTGATGTCATCACTCTGCTTCTGATTTGTTCTAGCAGGATTATTATTTCGCGCTATTTCTTGCTGACAAGTAGAATTAGATGGGCTTTGCTGCGAATGAGAGACCTTCTTGCTCACTGAAACGCTGTCTTCATGACGAGGACTATTGCCAGCCCTGTTAGACGACGGTGCAGAAGCAAACTTGACCTTCAGAGCTTCCAACTCATCTTCAGAGGAGATCTTCTTTCGACCTTCAGGAAGCTTAATATGAATAATCCCATCATGACTCCAAACATTTTAACCCCAAAATACTTACGGGCATTTTTGTGAACTGCTTGTCGTGTTTTCGTCAAAAATTCACAGATTGAGACAGTGGATCCTTTCAACTTGGATTTTGCCTTCCAAACCTCTGCTTTAATGTGATGGTCATGAAAATAAGCAAGAACAGGCCTAACTTTATCGCTCTGTCTCGCACCAAGTCTATGGCACTGTTTGAGAGAAGAGTCGGCGATATGTGGAAGACCCATCTTACCACGAATCAGTTGGAGTACCTCATTCTGTGTATTTAACTCTGGAGATTCAGGGATTCCATAAAAAGGAGTGCTTTCCGTCGATGCCTTATGTTGATCTCATCAATATTTTTCGAACAGTCCAATATTTGCTGACGTAGAAAACTAAGCATTGAAGTTACCAGATCCTTGAAAACGCAGAACTCTTCACGTAACTGTACAAGTGTTGTGTTTGGTGGAGTGGATGCTGCATTCAAACGTCTTTCGAATTCCGCTATTTTTAGAAATAAACTTCCTTCCAGTTCTTTCTGTATATTTTCCACATCAGAAATATTTGCCATTTTATGTTATATACAAAAATGTATTGCTATGAAAGTTTATGGAGGGAGGCTGTTTTATGTAAGTGCTTATAACTTTCTTATATACATGTGATATTATAACAAAATATCCAGATACTATTACTTATTATAGCAAAAATAAATTATTTTGAAAAACTGTTAAGATTTATTTAAAACATTAATTAAATTACGAGAGCTCCAAAACAGCTGTTGTTGGTTTCGCACCTACCCTCGAAAAAAAAAAAAAAAAAAAAAAAAAAAAAAAAAAAAAAAAAAAAAAAAAAAAAAAAAAAAAAAAAAAAAAAAAAAAAAAAAAAAAAAAAAAAAAAAAAAAAAAAAAAAAAAAAAAAAAAAAAAAAAAAAAAAAAAAAAAAAAAAAAAAAAAAAAAAAAAAAAAAAAAAAAAAAAAAAAAAAAAAAAAAAAAAAAAAAAAAAAAAAAAAAAAAAAAAAAAAAAAAAAAAAAAAAAAAAAAAAAAAAAAAAAAAAAAAAAAAAAAAAAAAAAAAAAAAAAAAAAAAAAAAAAAAAAAAAAAAAAAAAAAAAAAAAAAAAAAAAAAAAAAAAAAAAAAAAAAAAAAAAAAAAAAAAAAAAAAAAAAAAAAAAAAAAAAAAAAAAAAAAAAAAAAAAAAAAAAAAAAAAAAAAAAAAAAAAAAAAAAAAAAAAAAAAAAAAAAAAAAAAAAAAAAAAAAAAAAAAAAAAAAAAAAAAAAAAAAAAAAAAAAAAAAAAAAAAAAAAAAAAAAAAAAAAAAAAAAAAAAAAAAAAAAAAAAAAAAAAAAAAAAAAAAAAAAAAAAAAAAAAAAAAAAAAAAAAAAAAAAAAAAAAAAAAAAAAAAAAAAAAAAAAAAAAAAAAAAAAAAAAAAAAAAAAAAAAAAAAAAAAAAAAAAAAAAAAAAAAAAAAAAAAAAAAAAAAAAAAAAAAAAAAAAAAAAAAAAAAAAAAAAAAAAAAAAAAAAAAAAAAAAAAAAAAAAAAAAAAAAAAAAAAAAAAAAAAAAAAAAAAAAAAAAAAAAAAAAAAAAAAAAAAAAAAAAAAAAAAAAAAAAAAAAAAAAAAAAAAAAAAAAAAAAAAAAAAAAAAAAAAAAAAAAAAAAAAAAAAAAAAAAAAAAAAAAAAAAAAAAAAAAAAAAAAAAAAAAAAAAAAAAAAAAAAAAAAAAAAAAAAAAAAAAAAAAAAAAAAAAAAAAAAAAAAAAAAAAAAAAAAAAAAAAAAAAAAAAAAAAAAAAAAAAAAAAAAAAAAAAAAAAAAAAAAAAAAAAAAAAAAAAAAAAAAAAAAAAAAAAAAAAAAAAAAAAAAAAAAAAAAAAAAAAAAAAAAAAAAAAAAAAAAAAAAAAAAAAAAAAAAAAAAAAAAAAAAAAAAAAAAAAAAAAAAAAAAAAAAAAAAAAAAAAAAAAAAAAAAAAAAAAAAAAAAAAAAAAAAAAAAAAAAAAAAAAAAAAAAAAAAAAAAAAAAAAAAAAAAAAAAAAAAAAAAAAAAAAAAAAAAAAAAAAAAAAAAAAAAAAAAAGATTTTTATATTTATATATTATTACTTTTTTTTCTTATAGAAAAGGGAGGCAAACGAGCGGGTGGCTCACGTGATGGTAGGTGATTACCGCCGCCCATGAACACCCGCAATACCAGAGGCATAGCAGATGTGTTGCCGGCCTTAGAGTGCCCAGCATTGGGGAGGGGGCTGTGTGGGCCTCCGGTTACCTGCACTCACCAGACGAAACGCAGAAGTTTGTTAGACTTCTACTTCACGCCGGTATTCTGTGAGGTCGTGGCACTTCCCCGGTCGAGCCGGCCATTCATGCAACAACAAAAGCTGATGTGTGGCTCTACCACTGTTTGCCACTCACTTGGTCATCTTTTGTATAAAATGTAAAGGGCGTAGATAGACAATACAATTTACATACAATTTGCAAGCTTATATGGATGTTTTATCTCCAATTTATGATTATTCTTTGACGTATCGATAAGTAACCATTGTTAGAAATATTTTTCTATCCTCGAGCTTGTAGAGTGTCGAAACTCATTCGTCTTCATAATTTCATCATAGGAACTGTGTCAGGTTATTTGCGGAGAACGTCGATGTCGATAGTTTATTAGTTTTTGGGTCAGGATGTCTCGTTATTTGTGATAAGGTTAGGTAACGTTACCGAATAAACATATTACATACGAACAGTAATAATATTGAGTATAACAACCCTAAGTTATTCATGATAAAGTGATACGGGACTCATTAAGTGTTGTCGGCCATTAACAGGAGTAGTTTTGTACAAGGCACGCGACACCCGCATACTCGCACTTTCGTCACGTGTCACGCTGGCGGCTACACTCGCTTCGTGTACATTTGCGTAAATTGAACATGAAATGATGATTGATGCTTGTTAAAACGTTCGCATACAAACAGGTACTGCGAAATGTATCCTATTTATTAAAAATATCATATCATATCATGGTTTATTCTTACAAAAGAATAATTTCATCAAGAAGTAAAAAAATTATTAAAATATATTTTTCATTTAAATGTAAAATAATACTATTATGGGAAAAAAATACATTCTGTGAATACTGTTTAAAATATTGAATTTAAATTAATTTTAAGTTTGAATTAGAGCTTTAATAAAAATCTATGTCACGGAATAAAAACTATGTTACGATTGGAAGACAATGGCTTTTCGCAAAAAAGTATTAAAATTAGCATAAAAAATTACTAATTAATTAAACCATTCAAGGTTATGAAATAATAATACTAGTACCACGCCAACTAAGCTGCAGTGTTTGTGTCTGAAGTTGATTTACGTCAATAATTGAATGGCAGGTCGAAACCGGACGTTTCGCAGTTCGCAACCTAAACCATTAAGTTATTGCCGCCACACCATTATATATCTTATACATTATTGTAGAGTTACTGGATGGTCAAGTTTCGCTTGGTGTCAAGGGATAGTGCTTTAGTGCTTTTATTTCGTATTAAAATAATTTTTACCCACTTTCTAACCAGTACAAAAGACATCATGTGGTGACTAATAATAATAACAGCGGTGTAAAATCGACATCACACAATATGTGGGAAAAAATATAAGGGGCCACGCACGTTTAAGAGCAGTTCGGTTTTATCCACTGCAGGATCACAACAAAAGCGATTCATACCCAGAAACTTTCAGAGAAGTATTGAATGAATAAAGAAAATTTATAAATGCTCTTTATTGATCTTTAAAAGACCTTTGATCGAATCCCACGAAAGCCTGCATGGCACTCATTTGGAGCTTAAAGAGTTTTGGAAGCCTATATCGTTTTAGTTCAAGACATGTGTGATAATGTTGCAACGTGTTCTAACGCAAGTCCGGAGTTCTGCAGATGTTAAAACCCAACAGCGAAACAAGAAACTATTGTAAACAAAGTCCCGAGAGGGCAAAATATACCAATTACCACGGAATAACTTGGCGAAGACGTAAAAAAGGCTCGACCCTAAAAAAATGGACTAAAGGCAAGGAGGAAGACGAAGATTAAATACATTTTTCTCAGAGATGACATCAATTAAGATAAGCTGAAAATGTAAATTGTAATCTAAATATTAAATATTGGCCGAAACATTAGAGTGGTTTCCGTGATAAAGATATATAAATTTATATACTAGATTAGCTTATTTAAGTGTTAAGATATCTTATTATAAAACTTATTCAAAGTAACGTAACATCGCTATAAAATCAATAGATGTACCAGACAAATACTCGTGTGAAAATGTTACCTACGTACGCTGTGGGTATGCGGGTGCCACGCGACAGACTGCGAATTTAGCGCTTTTAACACCCTCCGTTGTTGAAATCTAGAACATTTGATAAAATGTAACATTTATTTTATCTTGTAACTTTTCAACAATAACTTTTTAGCTCTTTTCAAATGGAGCAGATTCTAAAGTAGACATTTTTGCTTATATTTCTTCCTGTGCCATGTCCTTTATCCTTACTTATTTATTAACTTACATATATACATTTATAGATACAAAATGGACTGCTACATTTCACTGTAGGATAAAGGCCTCTCCCATACGGAGAATAATTGCCAAGCAAGGTCGCAAGCGGATTGATCGCCAATCCGCTTGCCATCAGACAACTTGCACACAGTACCCGATACTTGCACCACATATCTGCCCATATGCGGTTTAACTATCTGGGTTTGTTTTTTTGAGATGGTTATCTCTTATAGAATAATTTTTTCTTCCCTTTTAGATATAGAATAGGGAGGCAAACGAGCTGGTGGCTCACGTGATGGTAAGTGATTACCGTCGCCCATGACCCCTGCAATTCTGGAATAGCAGATGCGTTGCCTGCCTTTGTGAAAGGTATAGGCTCTTTTCCGGTCTCTAACTCGTACCGATCCGGTAAAACCGCTGACGGCAGCACATTCCACAAAGTGCAAGTGCGTGGCAGAAAATTCCGCGAAAAACGCACTATGGTCGAATGCCAAGCAGCAAGATGGTGTTGATGGAGTTTTTGACTAGCTGGGATTAATCTATCGGTTTTCATAAAGATATTTATGGTAACGTTTCTCACCGCTAACGTCACTCACAGAAAGAAACAACGAATTGCAACAAGGAAGGGACTTTAGACGCTGCTACTATCACTGGTCTGCTGAACTTTTTTTGGAACATGATGCTTATCACGTCACCTACAGGTAGCCGGTACCATTTATATAGCTTTTCCTTCAGCATCTGAAAGAAAGGGTAACCAAAATATTAAGAAAATATTTTGGTTACCCTTTCTTTCAATGTTAAGAAATTATTCCATACAGAAAGCGGGAAAATAGGAGTTGAAGTAGCTTAATTCATTTTCCATTTCTTCTCTAATCAACCTTTATCTTTTCTAACAATATTTCAAGTGAATTCTTTCTGTATTTAATGAAATACACGCATAAGTTTCAAATTGCACTATTATAATTATTTATATATTAAATTAAGTAGGTACACAGCATATTTTTATTTCTTATTCTAAGCTAAGAATATCTTTAAGTAGACGGATTTAATACTTTTTTTTACTTCAGTTTGTCTTGCCTTTTTCATATGCGCGTAGATGCAGCTGTCTTTCTGTCACTGCCGGCGACGATCGTTTACCGACGTAATTAAATTAGTAATAGACGCTGGGCTTACTAAAACCTCATGTCAAATACAAGACATTCTGCGGAGAGGTTCAACGGAGAGAGACTCACGCACAGTTGGCCCGTCTCACACTACATACACTTGATATTTGCTATAATAGCTCGTGAAATTGAAAATAGAAGTTCAACCCTGGACTGATAATCGTTATTTGATAAACGCCATTATCTTTTTAAAATATTTCGATCTACACATCTCATTGGAGTAATTTGGAGATTTTGTATTAAACATAGTTAATTGATTATCATTTATTTATTTAACGGTATGTAAATGTGGACCGTAAGACATAATGGAGATTATTTTAATCGTCTCGCTTGGGAAGCATATTGGTAATGTAATACCCGACTCACTTTAACCTTAGACGCCGCTGCCCCTCACGAATCTTGCTCACTTCTTTCCTTTTTTTTCTCTAGATGTACCACCAGTCACTTGCCATCACACGTTTTAGCTTTCCTTTAGTCGCCGCTTAAAGCATTAACAGAAAAAATGTAAGATATTCTTAAGTCAACTCCACACGGCAAATATAACACTCAGCATGTTACTATTGTGTTTGTAGGTATGTTCTGTGTGTTTGCACGGCAGTTACAAGAGCCTTCTTTTCTATATCTCATAAGAAAGGAGGTAGCAAATTTCAATGGGTATGAGATCTCGTTAATTACAGCTAAAATTCTTTCAGGCTTCGGATAGGCAAAGGTAAAAATATTAATTAACTTCACGCTATTCACAATACTGGGGTGGACAAAGGTTCAGATAATTATGTCCAATCGAACTTTCAGCGAAAACATTTTTTAGAACACAGTGACGGGTGTTGAGGCTGTCGCTGTCATTATTTCATTGAAGTCAAGGATATAAATCGTATCTCGTAAAAGGACATGGGTTCATCATTTGTCAATATCGTATGGAGATATGAGTTTGAAAATACAAAAAAGATAAAAGTTTACCAGGGGATCGGGTCTATTGACTAGAATTCTGATCATCCAACCACTCGGCTATCGTGACTAATATTATTATGAGATAAATATTATTATGTTATAAATGTTTAAAATATTTATAATCAAATGAAACAACCAGCAGCAAACAATGAAACTAAAATATATATTCCAATTACAATTGAGTTTCCCGCGTGTACATGGGAATTCAATATGAATAAAAGTAAATGTGAGCAAATTCGATAGCATAAATTCGTGTTCAACTCAAAATGAAATTGAAAAAGAAAATTGCGAATATTATGAAATATGTGCTGCATAAAATTAATAAGGTGCTAAGTAGGTCGATACGTTATTCAGCGGGCGTATGCTGCCACAGATCTACATAGAAACAACTGCTGCCGGCTGACATATTGCTGTAAGCGCCCGCCGTTCCCCGACATTTATATTCTGTCCCCGGAGACCGGATCCCAGATAATGCCTTTACAATAACGATCTCAAGATGACGACGAATTCGATTTCAATACGGCACATCGTCTACTAATACACGTATTTATTATGGAAATATTATCGTTAGAAATTCCGAGTGTAAGAATTTGAAATTCATGTAAAAATTTTTAACGTAAGCGACTTTTGACATAATAGGATATTATGCAGGAGCTTAACTTTATTTTATCGCTTACTTTTATTTTACATTTTTTTTATGCCTCGTTAGAAATGTTCACATTTTTTTGCTTATTCTGAACAAAAATATGGAAATGTATTGATAAATAGGATTTAAGAGAGATGCTATATTAGATGTGGTGATGATGATAGATCTATACATTTATAAGACCTTGTCAATATTCCATTAACTCATACATTCCAAATTAACAGCTTTTCACCAAATGCATATGAAAGTACATTCGGTGCCTAAAAAGATCAAGTTTTAAAATGTTTGTCTGCCTGTCTGTTTATTCCGGCTAATCTCTGAAACGGCAGGACCGATTAATGCGACTTTCACTGGTAGATAGCTGTTGCTATAAGGAGTAACATAGGCTATTTATATTTTGGATTTTGAAAAATAATTTGGATTCTGCGTTAAGTGTTAAATCCCATGCAAAGCCGCATGTGGTGTTCGGGTCAATGTAGACACTTTTTCTAAATTTTTTCAGCTATGCGTGTTTGTGGTACCTTCATTGTTGTTCAGCTTACTTAAAAAAAGTATTCGATCACGATACTCTCAGCTTCTATCGAACCATCACCATAGACTAGGCTGTGCTGTTATTTGTGAATTTTGCATAACATACATAAAATCACGCCTCTTTCCCGTAGACCAATTCTTTCCACATGCTACGATCCTTACTTACTTGTTTCACTTCGTCCACTTTTATTATTGCCTTCATACATTCGTGTGTATTGATGAATTTTAAAAGTCTTTTTAAACAATGAAATTACACTATTTCTAATATCAGATATATCATAATTTTTTTTTAATTTATGGCGATATTTGACCGCCAATTTAATAATAACCTGTATTGAAATAAATGTTGCCAAGAATTTATCCCTTGCTAGGCATAACTGGTGACAAAGAATGTTCTTGCAGAAATTCTAATTTCGAAAGCAAAAAATAGACGTTCTTTATCTCCAATATCGGGAACAAAGCCGCTGCGAAAAATGTTTTATTTTTAACATTCACTGAGTGTAGCTTATGTACTCTTGAGTATTACTGTCTCTTCGGGAACTAGCTATTTGGCAACTTTCTTTCAAGTTTATAAATAATTGTTGGCGTGATACTTATTGCTAATTTTAATATTAATCCAAAGAATGTAACTTCCATGCTACGTATGAACATAATTATTTTTACAGCATGTTGTGTTGATCTATTTATTCATAAAAAGTCACGATAGCCGAGTGGTTGGGTAGTCGGAATTTCGAGTCGAGAGACCCGAGTTCGATCCCCAAGTGGTAGGCTCGTACCAATGGGTTTTTTCAAAACCTATATACGTATATCGTTGGCTTGGACATAAAGACGGCGACGGGCCCACAACCTGTCACGTTGTCCCGAAAATATCTTAGGTGGAAGATGGGTCGAAGGGACTTAATTGTCTAGACTAGACCTCTGTCTACCCTTGTATTGGGAATTGCGTGAAGATATTTTTATTTTTTTTAATTATTCAAATCACGTTTTAATTCAGAATGAAAGCAGCTTTTTCATAAAATAATAAATAAATATCTTCACGCTATTCCTAATACAGGGGTAGACAGAGGTCTAGTCTAGACAATTGAGTCGGTGGTAGGTGGGGTACCACCTTCCACCACAAGTCTGCCATCTGGGGATCGAACTCGGGTCTCTCGACTTTCGATCTCAATGAAATTCCGACTACCCAAGAACTCGGCTATCGTGACTCTTATTTATCTCCTTTTTTATCATAATACTTTAACAAAATTTAAATTAAATATAACCATAATACTCAAAATAAATATTTAAATATTACAATTACTGATTTGATTGTAATAAAATATTTGCACGCCTTTCCGAAAGTAGACAGATAGAGAAGGTAGAAAGAGGTCTACACAATTATGTACTTTCGACCCACCATTCAGGCCTGTATTTTGAATACAGGCCTTCATTACCATGAAGGCCTGTATTCAAAATCACGGAGGTCATTTTGAATAAGCTTTCGTGCTATAAGTATCTATGTTTTGTTAAGTTTATTTTGGTATATAAATTGTAACATAATGAATAAACTTGTTTTAATTATTTTAGGTTAAACATGTGACAGAATTTATGACTAGGTAGAATATGCCATATTACGTAAATAATTAATTTCAATACTTGAATCATTGTACCTGTAATAAATGCGTATACCCACATACTAAAAACTACAGTATATTAATTAATTCAGCACTAAGTTCTATTTTTCGAAGAAAAAAACGTATTTTCATTTCTCTGAATAGCAAAACTATTTAATTACATCGATCAAAGAGAGAATACTCAAGCGAAGAAGCGAATGTAATGGAACAGTTGAAATAAATACCCATTCAAAAGTGATTGGAAAGCAAATAAATGCTTCAGTGCTTTCTTTCAATTTACTTACTCCGGCAACAACTTGAAACAAAATAATCATCTATTCAAACTTGCAATCTATTCACGGCGGTGCAATTCAATCTCGCGCCCGCATTGTAACGGTAGTGTTGCCGTAGTATACTTTTTTTGCTCGATTAAACTGCTGCACCGAAATCGCGCAGTTCTGTCGTCTACCGGCAGATGGTGAATAAAAGCAAATTGCGAGCTCACCTCGCACCTTACATCTTTCCCACGGTATCTGTGATACCCGGTGACGTAACCGCAAATTTCTAGGTTCCTAATAAAAACAAGATGTTGTAAAAACATTTACTGTATATCGTTCAGCTTTAATTGCGATAGCGGTAAAATATGAATCAGGGCAGCCGTAATAACGTCTCCTCTGGGAATTTCGGGTTTCATTTTTGTTATAATGGAAATAATACTAACCTTTTATTTATGTAACGTTTTGTGTTTCATAACTCATTGTCATGTTTAAATTTTTGTTCGTTTCGCCTTTGTGCTTAAAATAGATACTACTATCAGTTGAAAAAAGGTCTCGCGGGATAAGTATTTTATACAAGTATAGCATTTTAAAGCTTCTTCTGTTTTATTTCAGATTACAATACGCATTAAATGAGGAATTTTATTTTAGATCAAAATAAAAAAAAAACATGGCCACATTTTTTTATTTTGATTAGAACTTCTAGTTGTGTGGAAGAAAATTTGGGCCATAAATTATGTATTCCAATTTGTAGCTAAACGTCTGAATATAAGTCGTCTCTTAGTATGTTATGGAATATAAAACAGGATCTTTGTTTCATAATACGTTTAATTACAAAATAGAGCTTTGTCATTAGACAGTAAATAAAAATATTACATTATATTCTCAAATAAATAAAAACAGCTGAAGCTTTACTTAATTGAATAGTGAGCTAACCGTACGTATTGGAATTGTACGTACGAAAATGTTTTTTTTTTGTAATGGAACGCCTTTTCCGAAATTTTTAACAGCAATATATAGTTAAAGCGCCAATTGCCTAATGGTTTAGGAAGCGGACTGCGAAAGCTAACGACGCAGGTTCGGGCCCGCCATTCGACTATTGTCATGAACCACTCCAGACACAAGCTTTGGAGCTTAGTTGGAGTAGTTAAGAGAAATCCCAGTAATATTATTTGACATTACTAGTATTCTTTCAAAATATAAAATAAAATGGATCTATACCAATCAGATCTTCATAGTAAATAAAATTTCTAATAAATAACAAAATACTTTTAGACATTTATAGGCACATATTTGATACATTGAATTACATTATTTTCGAGTTAATTTTTTTTACATAGTGACTTCTAATAAAAAAATCAGAAATGACATATACTTAATAATAATGCAACTTTGTATTGGTGAATGAATTTTTTTGCACTTCACTTTCGCATTAGTAGTATTAGATATAATAATAGTAGCTTTTTAATGAAGGTATTATGAAGGAACTAGAGAAGAGAAAAGAAACGGTGAGAGGATATCAGACTATGTTACTCATGTTGACGAATTTAAAAATTGTGTTTACTTTATTCCGTATGACCATTTACTTTTAAAAGGAGGAAGTTTTAATAATGAACTGGTCTAATGTCTGAACATTTTTAAGTCTATTTTTATTTTTACCTTCAACTTAATCTTTTTCAGAATACTACAGAAGTGCGATGTGCCTGAGGTTCATGCTGACGAGTCATATTGTACGTAAGTTAAGAAAAAGTCTCATTGGTACGACTCTTCTCTAAGAGAGTCAAAATCGAGACGCTGAATTTAAATACAAATCACTCAAACCGTCGGCTATCATAGTATTTCTATAAAAATATTATAGATAAGCGTATAGGCTATAGTAATTGCTCGAAGACGTGCATATATGAAGAAAATGATTAATTTGAAAGAATCGAAAGAGGTATTTGAGGCTCGTAACTTGGCGATCTGTTCACTCCGGCTACTCCGTTAGGGTTTGTGCCTGAGGATATAGGCTATCGCTATTATCGATATATATTATAGATCATCAGACACAGTCAATCAGACACATGGCGGATAAATACCAGACCAAAATTCAATAGACCGGTGACGGGCAGCAGCGTCTAAGGGGCAAGATGTCTTTTGCTGCAATCACATATCCGCTTGCCAACTGTAGCAATTATGGCAAATCCTCCCTTACGGAGAGGCCTATATCATGCAGTAGACTTTAACAGGCCGTAATGAATGAATTATAGAGAAGCGTATAGGCGATCGCATTTTCTCGATAGATTTAGTTTGGTTGGTTTGGTTTGGCTTTCCAACATGGAATTAAAAAATAATTATTATATATTATATAATATTAAATCTCATCTAATTAAAAAAAAAAACACGACAGCCGAGTTTTTGGGTGGTCGGATTTCGAGTCAAGAGACCCCCCTTCGATCTCCAGGTGGCAGGCTCGTACCAATGGGTTTTTCAAAAACTTATGTACGAATTATATCGTTGGCGTGTACATAAAGACGGCGACGGGCTCTCCACCTGTCATGTTGTCCTGAAAATATCTTCGGTGGAAGGCAGGTCGAATCGTTAATTGCCTGGGCTAGACCTCTGTGTACCCCTGTATTGGGAATTGCGTGAAGATATTTATTTTATTTATCTAATTGTTGAAAATTTTTACATTTTATTATTGACGTAGAACCCTTAGTTATAAATTAGCTAACACTGAAGTCACATAACTGGTGTGTAAAAATATCACAATTTTGTTATGAAAGATCTCATTTTGCAAAAGTAACATTTACTTACATTACCTTGTAACATTTACTCTATCCACACGAATTTCCATCTAACTTTAATATCAGAGTGACACTCCGTATGCTCATGACATCGAGGCCGTAAGAGAATCGATCGCGTGCTACAAATTGGCTTTTAAATAGTTTAAAGGGCGGAGATATTGATATAACGTCGCAGTTGGGAAATATATCAAACGTAGTACGTCTCAATATGCAATAAAATCTGGAAACGATGCGACCTCAGATCCGTAAGGATTTCTTGGGAGCGCACCTGAACTAGATTACTGTATCCGTGCCATAAAAAACCTACGTTCAATCGTGTCCTCGCATGAGGGTGACTTTGAAAAGGACCCTCGCGTTATTCCGCACAGCAGTGTCTATATAACAGATGGAGCAGCCGACAAAATTTTCATTCTGATTTACATAAACAGTTTCGCACGGAAACCCTCCCGGGTAAAACGGGCACTTTATGACGGATCGACGTCGTTTTTGTTTAACTTTCTTGTCGGGTCTTTCGTAGACACGGATCTTGTTTTAAATTAAAGCAGCAAACTTTATTTTAAATTTAAAGTTTTAGTTTTAAGTTCAAATAACGAAGAATAAAAAAATATCTTCATGCTATTCCGAATACTGAGGTAAACAGAGGTCTAGACAATTAAGTCCGTTCGACCTTCCTTTCAATCGGAATTCAATTGTAATCTCTAATACACTGCTCAGCTGTGATGGCAAATCACAGTCAGAGGTATATCCGTCACAGTAGACTTTAATCGTGGTCGTGGTAAGAGTCTTGGCATTTTACAATTCATTTTGTAGTAGTGCACCACTAAATATTAAAAATATATCTTATAAAGAAAATATTGATTTATGTCACATCTATTATCGTCGAAACAAATTTTGTTTGCTCCACAATAATATTGTTTTAGTCAATCTAAATTTTTGTATTGTTAAATTTTTTGTATTTAATACAGATTGTGTGTTATTTTTACCGAAACGGAAAATATAAAAACAGAATTTAGTCCATATATAGAGATAAGATGGAATCACGGAGATTATAAAGTATAATTAGATTATATTTTAATTGAGACGATGAATTCGTACAAAAATAATCCAAAATGTCTACACAAAAATTCAAATTTAATTTATGGCGTCAAAACGAAACTCGTTTAGGAAGACATCAAAGATTTTAAGATTTTAATTAATACCATAAATACAATAACTGTCAGTTTTATTTTAAGTTTTATACGCATTAATACAGGAAGTATAAACTAAGCTATGAATTTAAAGAAACTTGGAAATCTAGAACTAATGAACGTGATGGGTTTACGGGCAAAATATACAATCTATAAATTATACAAATAAATATACGTTACCATTACCATACCATACCATTACTCCAGAATTTAGCCAAAACATTTTACCATATAAATTGTAAGCTAACAGCATTTTATTTATTCCTAGTACGTACCAGTATGTGCCATGTAAGCTTAAAGAAGAAATTTGTGAGGCAATAAACAATTTGTTTCGTGTTTTTATAACCGAGTTATGTGGTAAAACGTAAATGAGAGAAAGAACCTATCTACCACATTACCGGTAATATTGCGTGTATAATCATGTTCTTATATAGGCATATGGGTAACGTTTGCATGTGACGGTATCGCGTAATAAAGTTGGCCCGGCTCGGTTCTGGGCGCTTAATATTAAAAGCTCACCTCACATCTTTACCTACACGCTATTACGTCCTTTGCAATCTTTCCGTTGTTCCCGCGACCTGAATTCGCTTTTGTCCCGTATGAAAAGAACGGGGGCCAGAAAGCGAGTGTGTGTGTGAATAATTGAGGAGCGGCGCTCCCGGCTCGCTCCGTGAAATCTTAACAAAACTCGCCGGTGAGCAAAGTCGCGCACGTGCTATGTACAGTCACCACCAAAATCGTCTATGAAAATGAATGAATGTACGTACAAGCATAGGTCTGACAAAATGAAGGCTCTGTGAAACACAAATTTACTTTGTTAAACTAACATATTGTTTATTTATTGGAAATGTATGATCCAATCTAACTATTAATTAGATAATTAAGCATTAATAAGCTTATTTTCTATAATATTTAGTTCGCATAACTCAAACACACTGTTCTAAATTTTAGGGATGAATAAATTATTAATTACTTTGCTTTTATTTAAAACTTTTTTCTATTTTGCATTTTGTGATTTGCATCTGTCACTTCATTCTCTGCTCAAACTGAAAAAGGTAGACTGGTAGAGAATACCTCTGGGCATTAAGTCTGTAATTTTGCACATCTTGTGGTGTAAATAAACATTAATTAACTAAATATTGTGGATTCAAATTTATTAATTAATGAAACAAAACCAACTGTAAATATATGTTATTTACGATACGAGCATTTAAATAAGTATTTAATGTGCTGAACAACGATGAAATACATGTACCAACAACATACATTAAGATAAAACATTGCTAATTGTTACCTGTACTAAATAATATTTGTACTCGTATATTTATTTTTGTTTCCATTTAGATAAACGTGCAGAGATAATAAGCATCATCAAGCGGTAAGCTCCCTGGGATTGGAAAGATAATAAAACGATAAGATATCTTGAATAGTACAACAGTAGTACAATAATAGTTTGTTAAAGGCCATTTAAGCTCAGTTATAGTCCACGGAAATAGATTAACGTCGCTGACTGTACTACGTAACAGGCTTTGAGCAGCGCTATGTTATATCGAGCTCATTAATTACGGAGAAGAATGGAGGTTTTGTAGCTACACTTATATTGTATTTATTTCGATGAAGGGTTTCATTTGGATAACGAAAATGTCGGTGTTGATGCTTTAGTAAAATTATTAAAATGCTCTAGTAAAATTATATTTAATAAAAGATATGATAATCTAGTGTTAGGGTGACCAGAATTCGAGTCAATAGACCCTAGTTCGATCCGCAGCAGATAAGCTCATAGAAATGAGATTTGTCAAAATTTTTGTATGATTTATTGATTTATATCGTCAGCTGGGACATCAAGACGGCGAAAAGCTCACCACCTGTCACATGGTGTATTCGGATTTGTGTGAAGATAAAAAAATGATAAATGATGACGGTAAACGTCGAAATTACTTCCTTTTTAAAATAGATAGGTATTATTTTGAAGTATGAGTTTTTGTCTGGCATTCGCGAGCTGTTGATCCATGCGATACAGTATGGTTAGTGGCTGCAGTCCGTAAAACTTGCAAACGTTAAAAGTTTGAAATAAGATATCATAGTCGAGGACAGAATGCCTTACACTTCACAGAAAAGGAGATATATATATATATATATATATATATATATATATATATATATATATATATATATATATATATATATATATATATATATATATATATATTTACTATGTACCTTTTAATATGTAGTTACGGCGCTACTTCGAGAGAGAACGCATCTTCTTACTCTACCACCTTGCTTAGAGGTGCTGAAACACGGATATGTCTACTAAGCCGATCGGCCAGATCAGTCAGCAATATCTATTCTTCTTCCACAGCTAAGACAATAATTCAAACACTCTGCAGAGCCCAACATCGTGCGCACATCCGGCATGATTTGATCACTCACCCACTTGGAGTGAGCTATGCAGGCCGTAAAGTGTCGATCATAAGGGTTCTTTTTGTCCACCTTATATTAGCCTCGGACCCACCTCCACGATAAGGATAACGGGGAAACGATAGCAAAACCAAAAATAATCAAACTTGAAGACTTGAAAAGTAATAACTAATATATGTGTACTTATGATTGATTTTTCAACAAATATCAAGTAATTTTTTCAATACTTTATCAACAAAGTTATTTCAATATTCACTATACTTTTTAAGTTATTATTGTAACAATAACATTCAAATTGGCGACCCATAAGCCTATAAGTTAGAATCACATGAATCGTACAAAATTCTGTAATTTGTAAATAATTAAAATAAAAAACAGTAATTTTTTAGAACCTCTGTGCTCTCTTCTTCAGCTAAGAAGTTCAAAAGTCCGCGAAAGATAAGAATCTATTAAATTAGAACAAGCATCTTAATTCTTGTAAATACAAATCTCCTATTTAATAATACTTTCACTTCTGTAGTAAAAACAGAAGTAAACAGTTGATACAGAGACCGGAACTTCCCATTTCCGGCTCATCTATAATATTCTACGAATATTGACAATAAGAAGAACTAATTTTTCCACTACCTTTAGCTGCTCTTTGTGCAAATAAACTTAATGCGGAAAAATACAATACTTATTGTTATCCTCGAACATCAATTGTTATTAGTGTGTTTTATTTACTGTAATGTTGCATACAGTGTGTGCAATATAATTCCTTTGGCTTGAATCGGCGATTTTTAATAAAATTAAAAATCCACAATTTTATAACTCATTATTAAGTGCTGTAATTTTCGATGTCTTAAATTGCCAAAATTGCTTTATTTCCTTTTCAAAATTGAAATAATAAATGTAATTACTTTTCATATTATTTTATCCAAAAACTTAAAAATTATACCGAATCACTCCATTAAGTCCTTTAGCAACTTATTAAGGCTCAAATAATCTCGGTTTAGAAAAAATAAATATACACACATATGTAATATATAAATATACTTAAAAATACACAATGCAAGATAATAATATACAAGATAAGCAAGGTGTATATACTATATTTTTTAGTAATCAACTTTAATCATAATTTTGTAATTAAAATTGATAATTGACTAAAATTATAATTTAACTCGCTACGTAATTAAAACACGGAACACACCTAACACAAATAGCTTTTAAATACATTTATTTTACTCAACAATTTTAAAACAATTTAATTTTAGTTATTTCCTTTCCTACACTTTAATTTTTTCTTGATTCTTCATCAGTTATTTATAATGGTTACTTTATTACAAAAAATTTCAAGTTTAAAAAGAATATTTTAACAAAATTAGTTTTGTGGGCATAGAGCTAACATTTTAATACGGGCCTATGTGCCTTTTGTTCAGAAAAGGTCAAATGAAAGCGAAGCTACAAAGATATTATAAATAATTCAGCGGTTAATTTCAGTAGACCAGCTCACTTTAACAGAATACCTGGCCTATGATTTATTTCTACTTGGAAGCCTTTTAAACATATAATTATGTTTGCTTTACTAAATTTATTTGATTCCAAACGATCATTAACTTTTTCCTGGCCTTTTTCCTACTCACTAACCTAATTTATAAACTCTATAAATTTATAAATTCCATTGCTTCGAGAAGTTTTTATTTTGTATATCGCATAATAATGAAAAATCACTTAATAATAAATGTAAATAAATTTGTAATAGTTCTTACTTTATCAACAGTACAATAATAATCCTCTTATTGTATTCCAAGGTACACTCAACTGGTCTTACAAATCAATTGTTATTTTGGCAATATATTGTACATGCATATTGTATTACGACTGAATTGATATTTGATTGAGTGCTTATTGTTTCGTACAATTAATTCCTGTTGTCGTAACGTTATTAGAGCGTTAAACGACATTATTTTGCGTGAGACGGTAAATAACGTCATAAATTCTCGATCACAAGCATTGTTTATTATCTCTGGTATCCATTAGCACGTTTCTAGGGATATTCGAAAGTAGGATATACTGTTTATTGATACATGAATCACAGTGGTTTTTGTATTTCAAATTCATTAGTTTACGAGTCAATTAGGTAAACCGGTCACGTAATCTTAAATAAGTTACAGAGAAATGTGAATTGAAAACTAAAATATTCTAGACCAATATCTAATTCAGTCTAGGAAAATCTGTAACTAAAGAAACCATTAAAAATAATTTAATAATAAAAATAATCTAATACATAAAAGTAATTTATATAATTGTGAAATAAATGAAGCGTATTCGTTGCTTTAATCTGAAACTGTTTTATTCAAATGCTTTTTAGTGTTATATTTGTAAATGCTGCTTCTTTCCTTATCTATTTCTTCTGTCTAGTAGATTTATTATACGTGTTGTGCATAAATAAGCTTTCATAAAACATTTTTTTAAAGTTACAACAGTATTTTTGTAAAAACGTAGTTATTTCGTGGGGATATATGAAGTTGGTATTCTTGTAATACGAGGATATAATTTAGAGTTACTGCGAAATTTACATTCTCAGATTACGTAGACGACAAAGTATGTCGCCAAACAATGGGGACAACGATAAGCTGGCTTCAGACGACATGCGATGCTTCCCTGTGCATGAAAATATGCTGCCTCTTCTGATAATATTCCATCATAAGTCATGACTTAAATTGTATAATACATTACTGGCGAGTAAGTCGGGAATATGGGTACAAATTTTTAAGTTAGCAAGCTTTACTTAAATTAGAATAAGTACACCTTTTACAATTTATCTAAATTTCTGGTATTTAGTGCTGTTTTGTTTTTCAAGAAAAGTTGTCATTTTAGGTACATCCAACGGTTGTCCATTAATGATTTTTTACAATATATATTTAGTCTAGAAGTCTAACTAGGTTATTGAAAATGTTTTCTAGAATGTTCTGTTGTCTATCTCATTTTTTTACCGCATGAGTGTAATATGTAGTTAGTGATAATTGAACGGAGTGAATCACGACTTCTTTTACTTGTATACAGTATCTCTGCTTTTTGGTCGAATTATGCAATAAAGTCTCTTCCTATTTTTGTCCATATCGTTTGCCTTTAGTGAATAACAAAGAATATAATACAAGCGATAACCATTTATAGAGTACTCTATATACGATAGTTACATAACGTAGATCTAAATTGCCATGCCGGGCTATTAGATCAGTGGTATAATTTGCCTCAGTGCCTTTACCACCAGGCGCTGCCCTGTAATAATTTAAATCTGGCTAAAATTAGGAATGAAACCCGGGCAGAACTCTAATCGATCGTCAGAACAAGCATCCCTATTACATGGTTGGCATTTATTTTCATCTATGTATAATATTATTATAAATTCTGTATATATATATATATATATATATATATATATATATATATACATATATATATATATATATATATATATATATATATATATATATATATATATATATATATATATATATATATATATATATATATATATATATATATATATATATATATATATATATATATCACGCAAGTAAGAGCACGTTGTTATCAAATATTGTGTAACGATCCTTAGGAAATAACACAGACCGGATATTGATTAGACTCAATTGTTAATAGTCGTAACTGTTCTATACTGGTTCATAAAAATAGTTCCTTATGTAATAACATAAGGAACTATTTTTATGAACCAGTACAGTATTACCGTCACGATAGCCGAGTGGTAGGGTGGTCGGAATTTCTAGTCGAGAGACCCGAGTTCGATCCCCAGGTAGGTACCAATGGGTTTTTCAAAAACTTATGTAAAAATTATATCGTTGGCTTGGACATTAAGACGGCGACGGACTCTCCACCTGTCACGTTATCCCGAAAATATCTTTGGTGGTCTACTACTGTATTGGAAATTGCGTGAAGATATTTATTTTTTTGACAGAATTTGTTTTTTTTTTATAAAAAGCGCAAGTGTGAAGGCGACTTTAGGAAGAACGGTGTAGTGTTTGCGCTGTGGATATTGTGAAATGTTGTGCCGAATGTACTTACACTGAGCATACGTACATTTCCCTCGGGTAAGGAATTCGAACAGACCAAGACTTATCGGCAACGAAACTGCGACAAGCCGTGTAGTCGGATAATTCTCTCTACATGTACCGCATACGTCTTTCGAAGATCAACAGCTTCGCATTTTCGGCCATAAAGTCGGATATACACGAATTCAAATATGAATCTCAAATTATTTATTTAAATATGAATCTCGATACCACAGTAACAGAATATTGATAGAATTATCGCTGTGTTTCGGTTACATGAAATAACGTTGAATTTTAGGAACATTTACAAAAAAATTCTTTTCTGTTCTCTGTACGATGGCACTGGCTGGCAAGGGTTTTTTTAAGCAAAGGAGGGTTTATAAGTATGATGTCTGCTATAAAATTCAGAGTGATTGTTCGATTCATTTTGTGACATTAAATTAGATCTGCTCAAGTGTTTTAGTTAAAAATAATTATAATAAATATATCCCACAGCCTAGTTAGTTGTTACTGCGTTCATAACTAAGGGTTGCGCGTTCGAATAGATTTATATTTATTTATCAATGTAAGTAGGAAAAGCAACATAAGTAAGCAGATAAACAGACCTATGACGGGCAACGTTAAAAATGGAGTGTTTCTAGTACTGTGATCGCCAAACTCCGTATCGAGTGTGGTGTTGGTGGCATGATCCGTCTCATGGGAGAGGCCTATGCTCTGTACTAAACTTTAAGAGGCGTTTATAATGAAATAAAATGAAAACTATTTTGCTTATTTTCGGTATAGTAATCCCAAGTAGCCAGAGGTCTAGACAATTTAAGTCTTTTCAACCCACCTACCATCCTAGTGTAGAGTCAACCAGTTTAGTGTCCAAGGCTAGGATGAAATATGAAAGATAACTAACAGAGATATATGCTAACATAAATAAACGTTTAAAACATCATATCAAAGTTTGCTCCTAGTGAGATTCGAAAACCTTAGCCTCGAAGGCAGCGTCACTACTTACTAATCTACGGAGTCATAAATGATATTCTCGTTAAGAAGAATTATATTATGATATTAAATATAGTCAAATATCAAATATTAAGTCATTGAAGGAGAATGTTACAAGTACATATAATATTTTTTCTTTACAAAACTAGTTATATACTCAGTAATAAGTTGCTTTTGTTAAGGAAATATATTGTAATATTTTTCCTTAACTAAAGAAACTTAATACTAAGTAAATCTTGTGTCTGTCCATGATTATTCCCGGAAATTAGGTGCGCATAAAAAATATTTGTAGAAAACCTTATATAATGCTCTTATGATATATATGTATTAGGAGTTAATATTATTTATGATATTCATAGTGTGCTGTTGGCGTATTTACCACACCTTGTCGACATGGGGATACGGTAATGTAGTGGAAGGGTGGCTAAGGGAAAATGTCCTATACAATTTACTGACAAATTACTTTTAATGCTAACTGATAAAAAAATCCAGACTAAAATTCGACAGGGCGATGACGGGCGGCGTGTAAGGTGCATGGTCTCTGATACTGCTATTTCCGATTCGCTTGCTAAATGTATATGTATATAGATAGGGATAATATCACATTCATTGCTCCGATCCCAAAGTAAGCACCTAAAGCACTTGTGGCACGCGAATCCGAAACGATGAAGGTACCTCAAATACCCAGACCCGAGAAAATGTAGGAAAAGTAATAATAATAATGCGTTTATTTCTCCTCACATGTTTCAGACAATCTGCTTTATAACTACAAATAAATTTAGAACTATCCGGGTACAATATTGTAGTCTCATATATGTGAGGAGCTGGTGTCTGAAGTAGGCACGGGAATGCCTGAATTACAGATCACCAGGACTTCACCCCATGAATACAGTTTTTTTTTAACATTTACAGTACCGTTGCAATCATCGGTGCTCCAACCTGCTCAAAGGGGCGCCGTTGACGCCCGCGCTTCGCACCCTTAACCTCATAGCCGAAGAGTTTGATATATTTTCTTGCACTCTGAGTGATCTCACAAAGATAGCAATGTGGTTTATATGTTACAGAACTTTTTAACTAGGATACATTTGTTGTAATATAATTATATAATATTGTTAATACTTTAATAATATGGGGATTAAGCTATCACATTGGGGTTTTCCTGTAAAGATAGTGTACATTGGCAATAAATAAATAAATAAATAAATCTGTTATGTGTGTGTGTCTTGGCGCATTTGTGTAGTATGTGTGTGTGTGTGTGTGTGTGTGTGTGTGTGTGTGTGTGTGTGTGTGTGTGTGTGTGTGTGTGTGTGTGTGTGTGTGTGTGTGTGTGTGTGTGTGTGTGTGTGTGTGTGTGTGTGTGTGTGTGAGAGAGAGAGTGTGTGTGAGTGTGTGTGTGTGTGTGTGTGTGTCTGTGTGTGTTTATGTGTGAATGGATGCGTGTGTGAATGCAGACGAAGGGATAACGTATGTTACTAGGTTTATTCTACTTAAGCAAGTATTTTGTGCAATTATAGTCTAAAGTTTGTGGCCATTTTGCCATAACAGATTTACATTTAAATTTGGTCAGTGAATATATTGACAGAACTCTACGTACCTTAGAATAAAGATGACAACTTTGATATGGTTGCGAAATTTATCAGGTTCAAATTTTATTATAGAATGTTGGAAAAGTGATTCTACATTGACCCGACCGTCCTTGAAAACCGGTGTTTACGCCACTCGTCCACGGAGGTCGTCCATGTGATATATAATATATGACGTATACGTAATGATATATTCGTATCATCGCTACATATTATAAATAAAAAGTAGTAGTGATTAGAGGTAAATAAATACGAGTTACATACAAAAGATATGGTTTTATTTATAATTTTAAAAATGTTATATTCTGTAAAATTTTATTCATTAAAAATACACAGGATTTCCTGTTTCTCTGTTAGCTGTGAATGAAATTTGCCGTGGAACTTTTCCCCTCGCTCTAAGAGAGCGTTTACGTATTTTTTATTCCGGGTCAAAGACTAACTCATACATACGCAATTTCATTATACCTTTGTGCCCTTAAGGCGGTGTGATTTACTCAGCAAATACAGGATTCATTTTTAAGTTACTGTACGTAGTATTTGAAAGCAGGATGAAACAGAATAAATTAATAAAATATTTTATATTACTTTAAGAAATTGTATGCAATTTATAAATATATATTATAACTGCCTAATTATTCTATATCATAAAATTATAGATGTGAAACTAAAAAAATCATAACATTGATCACTTCATTTTCTCTTTACATTATTTAAGATTATTCATTGGATTTTGTGTTAGTTACATAAGTCGAATAAAAACAAAACACATTAATCAATTTGAAATAAAGTTTTACAATAACAGAATCAGTTGAAGACACATTTAATTTACGCTAATTCCGACAAAACAAAGCAGTGAGCAGTCAAAGAGGAATTAACGATAGTGCTAACAATCTTATCACGATAAAATTATACGAAAAGCAAGACAATCGCAATTCCCGGCTTGGATGGGATGGCTCGGAACGAAACGGTCGGGAATAATTCCCAATGGAAGCGTAGCAAATACGCCACTGAGCGGGCTGCATAGCCATTGCGATTGGTTTGGGATCTCGGATAACTGAAGCAGCTTTTAGTTTGAAAGTATCCAACTAATCTATATTATAACTGATTTTTTGGGATATAATTAAAAATATATAATTAAAAAAAAGTCACGATAGCCGAGTGTAGTCGGAATTTCGAGTCAAGAGTTACATCGTTGGCTTGGACATAAAGACAGCGACGGGCTCACTACCTGTCACGTTGTCACGAAAATATCTTCGGTGGAAGGTGGATCGAAGGGACTTCATTGTCTAGACTAGACCTCTGTCTACCCCTTTATTGGGAACTGCGTGAAGATATTTATTTATTTATATAATTTTTTTTTATAATTAAAAGTATTGTCTTAAGGATGATTCGACATGGTTAGAGGCATCACTATTCATATCGACTATCGAAATATTGACAGTTATCGATTAGGTACCTATATATTACCAAAAATGCTCTTTCTTCTAGTGAGTGTTTTAAGAGGTGACTGAAGGAGATCTCTTGAAAATGGCTCGGAACGGATGGGCGGGATTTGATCCTGAAGATCAAAGTTAAGTGGACCGGTGACTGGCAACAGTATCTAAGTTGCGAGTTGCGCTTCCTTCAAATTCATCACTTTCTTCATACATGCACATCTAGGTATCATATAATTGAATAAAAATAAATAAATATCTTCACGCAATTCCCAATACAAGGGTAGACAGAGGTCTAATCTAGACAATTAAGTCTCTTTCCACCGAAGATATTTTCGGGACAACGTGACAGGTGGTGAACCCGTCGCCGTCTTTATATAATTGTTATAGCGTGAAACTGCGCAGAACATTCAACCTTAAAAGTTCTAGATGACACCGTGTTTGGTAATATTATATGGTTATAGTGGCGGTATGGTTTATAGTGAGGTAATTAGCAAATATATAATCTAAAAAACTCATTCTTATGTAACGATGAAATATAATAAGATTTTCAAGCTTCCAAAAAGTAATAGTCAAGCTTATAACACTGATATAGCTTTCATATTTATTTCAACCGGAATAAAATGGAATGAAAATAAATGGTATTACAGTAGCGTTCAACTGTACAAAATGCAAGCTTGCGTTTGCATTAATATTATTAAGCAAGGAATGGAGCTAAGCTTTTAATTATGCGATTATTTTATTGTATTATTGTGCTTATAAAATGCTAATGTTAAGAGAACTTAAAAACACTTTCAAGATTTTAAAAGCATTTTAACTTTCATGGCGTTAATCGTATGAGATTAAATTTCTGCTACGTATACAAATAAAGGTACTGAATTAAATGAAAGCTTTAAAATTATATAAATCTTTTGATTTTATTATTATTGAGACAATTATTTTTGTACTGGAGCCACAATTACTCCTAAGCCTCACGCCAATAAGAGTATATTGGTCAAGTGCAAAGGTTCCGTAAATTTTTTTTAATAAAAAATGGCAATTGACCAATCAGGTCAGTGTACTTACACTGCACAATACAGGGGCTGTGGGTGAATTGCGTACTTTTAAAATTGGCAAACTTTAGAAGTTGGAAAATTGTAAAAAAGGAAAATGAGGAACACATAGGAAAAAGGACGGGTGTGTGAGGTTCCGGTTACTTCAGACACCGGCTGCTTAGCTTCACTACACATTACATACCACTCCGATATGTTTTTATGTTAAACTTTAAGATACGATTTATATTAAACCACTTTTTCATTTATGGTGTCTTTTTTATTTATGATATTTTATTATATTAATATAGGGTATTAATATAATATAAGATCTAAGATATAGGGTATTAATATTAATATAATATAAGAAGTATTAATATAAGATCGCATAAAGAATGATTATATAAGGGGAAGCTTGAAAGTAGCACCAGTGACAGAGAAAATGAAGAGTTGTAGGTTAGCATGGTTCGGGCATGTAATGAGGAGGGAAGAATGTAATATAGGCAAAAGAATGTTAGAGATGAATGTGGATGGACGAAGAGCTATGGGGAGACCAAATAAACGATGGATGGATTGTGTGAAAGGAGACATGAGAAAGAAAGGAGTGAATATTGACATGACGGGAAATAGAGGAGAGTGGAAGAAGAAGACATGTTGTGCCGACCCCACATAGCATGGGATAAGGGCAATAGGAAGAAGAATATAGGGTATTAGTATAAAGAGTAGTATCGAGATATTAGTATAGAGAGAACAAGATCCCAAAGGGTAAAGATGATTACATATTTCTTTTCGCTTGTTTCAAATTTATTATTTACTTTACACATACTCGTCTAGGTATCTGAGTACTTTTGACCCTCCTTTTACTACTCTTCAGGGCCTTCCAAATTTAGTCTCCGCCTTCCTCAACCCTTTGATTGTTAACTTTCACTGTATAATTTCTTCATTGCTTGGTCCAATGTCATGTCATTAATTACAAATAAACGAGTTCTTATCTGATCTTAAGACATTCAAATAACAACAGTCTAGCATTAACAGCTGCGCTTCTTGTGTTTACAAAAGCATAAATGCTTCCTACAGTAAACCAATAGGATAAACTTTCTGGAATATTACTTGTGTATGTCTTGTTTGATTTGCCAAGACTAAAGACGTCCAACAATACGAAGATTAGATCGCAAATAGACATATTTATTAATACGTAAATAGGAAACTTTGCAGCTCTTTTTACTGGTTCGAAGTTAGGAGAATACTGGTAAAATTAGAGCTTATTTAGACAGTTATACAAGTCTAAACTTAAGATATTATATCTGTATAAAATATATATAAATGTTCATACATACAAACAACATATATCTTCACGCAATTCCCAATACAGGGGTAGACAGAGGTCAAGTCTAGACAATTAAGTCCCTTTGACCCACCTTCCACCGAAGATACTTTCGGGACAACGTGACAGGTGGTGAGCCCGTCGCCGTCTTTATGTCCAAGCCAACGATGAAATTCGTACATAAGTTTTTTTGGAAAACTCATTGGTACTGCCATCTGGGGATCGAACTCGGGTCTCTCGACTCGAAATTCCGACCACCCAACAACTCGGCTATCGTGACTTAACTTTGTACAAACAATGATGTCACAATCTTTTATCTAAGAGTATATAAACACTAGACACACACTCTTACTACATTACTCTCCTATATTTGTGCAGAGTAGAGATTGGTAAATAATATCTATTGGTACCGAATGGAGACTACAGATAATATACAAATACAAAATTGCAGAAAAATCACATTAAAATTATTAAAATTCTATCAAACTAGTACATTTACACTTTTAAGTATCAAATGCTCAAGTGCTAGCACAATACTAAAAGCATTCTTACAAATTTACCTACCATTCACTTATCTGTAAGCATTGCAGTGTTCAAGAGCAATAAGAGTGATAAGAGTTCTAGGCATGTGCGACTGACCATGCTAATATCATGCTTTTTACAGGAGACGTTTATTTATTTTTATTTATTTATTTGTTGGCAAGTGATCGATCGCACTTATCCTACATAGTAATAGTTCAGAAATAGAATAGAAATATTTACGATAGGAACATCGGGGACAAACCGTTAAAGCTTTATTTAAGTTTACGCTTTGGCCGTTTTAGAATATCTGTGGTATTCATGCAAACGCTAAACATTCGTATTGTGTACAAGAATAAGAAGGTTGCTAGGTGTCCTTTTATTCAACGGCCGCTCTCGCCTCCCCGCGAGCATATCGATTTGCCTGTTCTTTAATAAACACTTTCACAGGAATCCACTTTGTTGACGCGTGAATGGAAAGAATGAAATGAAATCTATTTCAGTTTAAAGGTGAACTGTAGTGAATTCTATATTATGAATTCTAAATTTCTCTCCTAGTAAATATATATATATATATATATATATATATATATATATATATATATATATATATATATATATATATATATATATATATATATATATATATATATATATATATATATATATATATATATATATATATATATATATATATATATATATATATATATATATATATATATATATATATATATATATATATATATATATATATATATATATATATATATATATATATATATTTACTAGGAGAGAAATATACTTCATTTTGTAAACCATTATTGTGATGAAGTAAACCACCTTTAAACATCATATATTTATAATTCAAAATATAACCAGACTTGGAAATGTATTGATGTCATCGGAATATAGTCGTAAATACGAGTAGTGACGAGTAGATGATACGGCGTAATCACAGTGAATATAACCACTACATTTTTGCCGTATATGTGACAATCTATGTAAAAATAACGCTCTCAATTCATGTTAACAGTTAAAGGGCTTTAGTTCTAAGCTACCTAGCAACGTTAGCCTGAGTTAAGACACAATACAATTAGCTACGCTTAAGCGAAGGTAAAAAATATTTCAGCCTTTACTTTGTGAATACGTAAGATTGGTTATATTTTTAATAGTCCACGCGTTACATTATTATCAAGTACATATCAGAAATTAAAGCCACTACTTATGCAGAATTCATTTGACTCATATACTTTCAAGTAAGTGTACGAAGGGGTCACTCCAAGGCGTGCATTTGCTTTTACCTTAATAAATTAAAGACCTCATTATTTTAAACGGAGCACGTTCCCGGATATCGTTAAAAAGATCTTTTGTTCGTATGGAAAACACTTGGGGCGAGTCAATCGCCGAGTCAGCAGCGTTAGGCTTTGAACGTTCGCAAATTAATGACTTTTAAGCACCGCACGTATAGTTTTACGTTACAACCCTGCGTACTTATTGCTAACATTAAGCATATAACCTTCTATGCGGTATTTAGCTTACATTTCTAATACCAGTTTTGTAATACAAAAAAAATATTTGACATATAACAAAATAAAAAGAAATGTTCTTACAAAATAAATATTTTTAAATAAATAAATATTTAAAAAAAAATATTTTTAAATTGCAGGTTAGGTATACCCACATAATAATTTCGTATTGGATATTTGGATTTATAAAACTAACGTGACTGTACACTTGGTAGTTACTAGAAACTGAATCCTATATAGGTGCATTAAACACATGGTCATATCTACATTGCTTTTAGACGGACGCTCTAACATATACTGTTTTTTTTTCTACATTTTAAAAGTCATAACTATTCTGTTCTGCACAGAAATGGATTAAAAATTGATACTGGCTTGGACGCGGCTGAAGTAGGGAAGAAGATACTATCTATGGTTGTCACAAAGCAGCAATCCAGTCACATTTGTATAAGGTACACTGATGAGGCCAAGCCACATTACGTGAAAATCCCCAGGAGTCAAGTGATAACGATTCCCCTTTTACCTCCATCGCTTGATACTCTTTACAGAACAAGTGAATTATCCATTCACATTTCTTTACTGAAAATTGTTTTAACTAATTTCATTTTATCAAGTTAGTCAGTTAGTTAGGTCAGTCATTAATGTAATAAAAATATGATTCGAAACATAAAATGCCATGACTAAGAAATAATCATAAATCAATTCTACATCGTGTGAAAGTCGTTGAGATTACCGACCCCCTCGGAAACATCATGCGATAATCATGCATTACAATTAAATTTCAGTTACGATTGCGTGTGTTCCCACCGGGTGAGATTTCTCCCCTAGAGTAAGTACAGGTAAATACAGATAGAAGTTAAGACGCTCAAGGGGTCGAAGGGACAAAGAAAAGGGAACTATTGTGTGCGCTTTACGTAAGAACTACACGTGCGCTCGCGCTCCCACGGTTCAACCCAAACGGAGGGATTTCGGGACCCATATATAAGGGTGTGAGTTTCACCAACACATCACTTTCAAAATTACAGAGCATCAGTGAACATCATCGGGGGACCACCTCAGGTCCCCCGTTGAGTTTTAAGCGCTTAATTTACAACTCACGTACAAACTTAACTGTACTCGTTAATAGTTGTCAATTAAAAGTTCCGAGTCCTGAGTGAAGTTAATTAATGTTTAAGCAACGGGAAAGTACGTACGGTGAAAAACATTTTCAAAAGGTCTCTATGTACTTAACGAATACTGAGATGCGCTACGAATGTTTATGGGTAAGTGAACTTTTATTAGTTTTGAGTATGAAGTTAATTTTATTCTGCCTACGTTGCGCTGTGAAACGATTTTGAGAATTAACTTAAGATTTTTTTTGTTGTTTCAGTATTGCCATCTTGAAGTACAACACTATAGTGGTTTTTGGCAGTGTTTAGGATAAATAAAATGTCACATCTACATAATTGTGGTTATGGTGAAAAAGTACAAAAATCGTCTAAAAATAAGAGAAGCATGGGAAGCAAATGTGTAAGGTATATTCAATAATGATTTTGTTCTAGATCCCCAAAGATAGCTAAGATTTTTGTCATATCTTTAGTTAGGTTTAGTTAGCCTTTAATTTAATGAATATTAGGATTAGGAAGATATTTTAGTAACCAGGATATGTGTTCAAACTATTGTATGTATTGGTTTTTGTAGTTTCTCCTTTAATACTTTAAGTATTTAAGATAATAGACACTGTCAATTATCTGGTTCAGTAATCATTTCATTAAAACAACCTTCAATTTTGGGTTACGAGTGCCTTAATGTACGGCGTTGTTTGTTAAAAGTTTTTGAGTTACCTTTCACGTTTTTGTTTTACTCAGTTACGCTTGTTCGAAGTTGGATGTAATTTTGTTATAGTTAATTTCATCCAATTCTTTTCTTTTTAATTTTCTTATCTCTAATATATTAATTAATTACATGTTAAATTAGCGTTAGTTATTCGCAAAATATTTAAACTGTTATTAAGCAAGTTTTATTCAGCATGATAGAATTTTAATTGAAACGTACCGTTAAGTTTATGTGATTATGATACTAAATTAGCGTGTTTAACAAATGGTTAAGCGTCATTTACATTTGCAATTGTTTTTGTCTTAGTTCATTTTGTCTTTTAGTTTGTTTCTTGTTTAGAATCCTTGATTTTATCCTTCCTTTTGTTCTGTTCAGATATAATGTTTTAAATCAATATGTTATGTTAATTACCATTCAAAAAACCGGAAAAGAAAGAACATGTTTTTCTCATCATTGATCATTTTGTAATTAGAAAGTAAAAGTTGCATTACTTAATACTTAACCAATGCAACCACAAATTCAAAGTGAGCTCACAATTTATGAGTATTTTATATATTAACAATTAATATTTTCCATCGACTTTGTTTCATTCTTTTATCATGTCCCAGCTGGCCTGGTAAGGCTGACATTTTATAAATTTGTTTTATATTTGTTATTTAATTTTAATTCGGTTCATTTAAAGTTCTTGTTTAACATGTTGAATTTTAGTTTGTTTGATTTAATTTTAAAGGTGGCAAAAGAAGTTAATGTTAAATTACACTTCAGTTAAAGTTTCGAAAAATTAATTCAGTTCAGTTAAAGTTTTTTGTTTAACTTCGTTGAATTTTGGTTTGGTTAATTTCTTTTGAAAAAAAAAAAATAAAGTTAGTGTTAATTCAATACCCGTTTCAACTTAGTTAAAGTTTTTGTTTGAATTTAGTTAAAGTTTTTGTTTCAAATAGTTGAATTTGTGTTTTTAAATCCCGATTCGTTGACTAATCAATTGTTGACTATTAAATCTTACCGTACCAATTTTGTTACCGTTACACGTTGAGTTTTTGTTTTGTTATTAACGGTTAGTTACTTTGTTTTTAATGATAATGAAAATTGCAGTGTTTGAAAGTTAAATTTTTGTTTTGTTTTATATTGATTTCATTACTGTTTGATCAAAATTCCAATTACAAAACACTCTAGTACAATTAATTAGGTTTATTTAACAATAATAAGCAAACAAAAAGTTCTGCGCCTCTATAAACATTTGCCAACATGTTGTGCCAATCACATCGTGCCTTAATCTCACGAAGTGCCTGAATTGTTTCTTGTATGGTTTTGTTTGTTTCGCCTCCTGTTAGGGTTCTGTACATTAACTCTGTATTGAATCTTAACAGAATGCTTTTTGTTATATATGAACATCGTGTATTAACTTAACTGATTTTACAAAAACACAAAACTACCTATACAGCAGGTAACAAATCCTGATTTATTCGTACCGATTAAACTTAAATATAATTTATTAAATCATTGTGAATGGTTGTAAGTTTTGCTTTAATCTTTAACTTCATATATCATACATACTGTGAAGAAGCATACATAAAACCATTATATTTTTACTACTTATTAAAATTCGTCTTGGGTTATTCACACGACAGTTTACATAATGTTTTTGTTTTAAATTGTATCGGTTTTACCCTCCATTTTTTCAGCTGATTTCAACTGTAATATTCTATTACTTTTCGAACCTATTAGTATAAAAATTTTATGTTTATAATTGCATAGTGGAGTTGCAGTTAACATAATTACTTTTGTTTTTCAAATTACATGTTTATTACAACAGATATCCAAATAAATACAAGGGGGTAAAAAAGTTACAATTCATGTTATTATTTTATTATTGTTTCTTACGTTTTTCTTGTTTTTGTTGTAGTCGATTCGTTAATGTTATTTAGTTTGTAATGTTATATAGTTGATCTAAGTGTTGAATTGTTGTTAAGTTTTAAAGTTAAACATATGGTAGTTAAATTTGATAATGGCTGTGTTTGTTAGTTTTATGTTAAGTTTTAGTTTTAACTGTTAACTTTGTTGATTGTTCTGCCGACATTAAGGCCACAAAACAAAACTATAGATTCAGCATTCTATTGACCGCAAAACGTTTGTATGTTAATTAATCGTTAGAATAATTAAGTTGTATTTGCATTAAGTTAAAACAAAGGCTTTGTATAAAATTAACAAATAAGTATTTATAGGGAAGTACGAGAGACTATGTGTGTGATTGTGTGAAATAAAGCTCATAAAAACCTCATTTCGTTGTTTGAATTTAATCAACATTTTACTGGCCGTAGAGCTCTAATGCGGTTTGGATTGAATAAAAAGTTAATCTGGTCGGAAATGGTTGGAGGCTGTCCAACCGCGCTGTTATCCACTGGGAAAATGTTACTATGTGTTCATATATGCGGTTACGAAACATTGCGGCAGCCGGGACCGCCCGGATGCGGAGATAGTGTAATGAAGATAGTTTTAGGAACGGAAAACAAGAACTTCCTTGCATCCAATCTCTCCGCTTACGCTCTTCTTAATTGCTTAACTTTAACTAATGCCTCGTCCCATGTCGCGGAATTCGTTTAACTTTAGGCGTACTTCATTCGGAGCAAAGTAAGCGTTGAATTTACTTCTGAACTCATCCATCGATATAAAATATCGCTTGTCAAAACTAAATTCGGAAATTAAGTGATTTCACTTTATCAGTTATAAATTTACAAATAAGTTGTAAATTTTTTTATTACACTGTAATTAACTTAATATTTTTACTCTGTTAAAAATTTAATAATGTTGAGAAGATGCTGAATCACCTTTTGGCCGAGTGTTATTATAAGCCCAACCGTGTCCGCTTCGGACTGTCAGTTTGGTAGCGGGGCTTAACATCCTCGGTTAAAAAGGATAACCAGGTTTGATTCAAATATTTAAAAAAAATTGAATGTACAAAATCTGTGTGGTTACATAATTTCAATATTACTAAAATAACATAACAACTTTGACAGTCACAACAGTACTTTTTACCCTTCGAATTGTTTTTATTTTCCTATTTGTTACTGTAAAATGCGCTAAATAGCTTACCTACTTGAAACATTTAAACAACGTAATGTTGTAAAGTAATAATTAAAACTTTAAATAATTTTATTAACTACTTTATAAATATTGTACAAAATAGGATAATTTATACCAGCCATTGCCTTGGTTACGTTGATTCGTTAGAGATAAAATTAATCTTATATCTCTGTAAATAAAAATAAATATCTTCACGCAATTCCCAATACAGGGGTAGACAGAGGTCTAGTCTAGACAATTATGTCTCTTTAACCCACCTTCCACCGAAGATATTTTCAGGACAACGTGACAGGTGGTGAGACTGTCGCCGTCTTATATCTCTGGATCTGTGAAATGGTAATATATATATATAAATTTTACAGGCAATATTCCATTATTTTTAGAATTCGTTTTGTTCCTTATTGTTTTTTGATCAAGTCAATCAAGTTTCTGTTATAAACACTTAATTACGAAACAGTGGCAGATTAAAGAATAACTACGGATAAATTAATGTATATTTTTATTTAGATAAATAAATGATTTGATTTGATTTGTGGTCACGGCATAAGAATATACCACCCCCTCTCTTCTAATGGGTGTCGTAAGAGGCGACTAAGGGGCAAACCAATAAAAACGCAAACCGACATTTAATGATTACAAGTTAAGTTAAATTAAATTGAAAGCCTTTCAGCAGTAGGGTAAAAAAATTAATCATCTCTTTCTTTATGGTGAAATTTTATATAAAATAAATAAATAAATATCTTCACGCAATTCCCAATACAGGGGTAGACTGAGGTCTAGTCTAGACAATTAAGTCCCTTCGACCCACCTTCCACCGAAGATTTTTCGCGACAACGTGACAGGTGGTAAGCCCATCGCCGTCTTTATGACTAAGCCATCGAAGTAATTAGTACATAAGTTTTTCAAAAACACATTGGTCACTGCCACCTTGGGATCGAACTCGGGCCTCTCGACTAGAAATTCCGACCAACCAACCACTCGGCTATCGTGAATTTTAAAATTTTTTAAAATTATATATAGATTTAAATTATACAATTTTTTAAATTTTATAATTCAAACATAAAAGCTGCTGTAATACTTGTTAAATTAAGAATCGAATCACTTTGTAAGAATTTAACGGGACACCGAGCAAAGCTGAGTGTACAAATTTTTATTTACGTACCTTTTAAATGCTTGCTCTAATTTGACATGGATATAAACAAAAAAGAAAATACTGTAGTATATTTCACTTTTATTTATTTAATACATAAATTTCGAAGTTATATGTTAAGGAATTTTATTTTGTTATGATTTACTGTTTATGAGAAACCCAACATGTGTCCTTTTAAATCACTTAAAAGTCTCCAATACTTTGTAATACTTTTCGCCGCTGTGACGATGGGTATCCAAAGTTTGTTGTTAAAATTTCTCGTTGATTTTCGTTTAAGTTATTAATTTTTGATATATTTCCATCATTAATATAATATTCACGAAGTACTGAAATCATTAGTTCATATTTACGACTTCTATTCAATTGTTGTGCAGCTCTCTCTTTTATATTTGTTAATTTTGTGCGGTCAAAGTTGACATGTTCCAATTTATTCTTGATAACTTCAATGCCTTCCTCAACTTGATTTCGTAATTTATCTAGATTCCAATAAAATTTTAAATTTGCGAATACTACGAAGACCAGAGTACTATATAACATGAGGAGAAAGATATTAAAATTTTTAAAAAGCAAATAAGGGCATTCTTTACTCAATTTCAAGCAGGTCCAAAGAGGCGAAAAGTCTTGAATAAAGCTCATACTGTTTTTACACTTAGGTTTTGTTTCTTAACATTAAATTTCTATAATTTCTTTTACGATTAAGACGCATTTTCATTGCATTTTGACAGAGACCGACAAAGAGTATATAATGGAACTATGAAAAATTCACTCAAAAGATCACAGAGTGAACTAAAATAACAAGAGACAATCGATTTCTACAAATTAATAAAATAATAAAGCAACACTAATTAATTCATCTTATTACAACTATCAAGAATTTGATGAGAACCAAGGAGGTCCTAAAAATGATGGAAAGTTTGCGATCAGTTTGATACATCTAAATCTTTTTGGTTTTGGTTGGCTACTTGGAATTGGTGTCAAGAGACTCGAGTTTAATCCCCATGTGGCAGGCTCGTACCAATGGGATTTTATCAAAACTTATATAAGGTTTATTTACGTTTGGACATAAAGATGGTGACCTGAACGTAGTACAAAAAAAATGTCTTCCGAGGAAGGTGTCTACCTCAGTATTGGGAATGGCGTGAAGACAATTTTATTCTTCGTACCCGCATCTCTATCCGAGTATTCTTGACTACCTACTTCGACCCCTTTTAATTCTCACTTTCGCGCTATGTATTTTTAAATACCTTTATTTATATAAATATGTGTATGTGAATAAAATACATATAGTACAATTGACAAGAAACTTTTTTTCTCTTTGGAAAGTAGTATAAAAAATACGATGACGGTGCATAAACAACCGCATTTGTGTCCAAGTTTCGCTAGATGTAAAAAGATGGTGCTGGCGCTGTCATTTGATAATTTTTGTATGACAACAAAAACAAATAAACTTGGAATGCTAAACACTATCTAAACATTTAATATTGCTTTATTCGTTACAATAGTTCCGATATAATATTATAAATTCATGTGTATATTAGGTTATCTTATTTAAAGAAATTAATTAAATTAAATTATTACGCACAGTTTAATGTTTTATACTATGGACCTATGGTCTATTTTTGATTCGTTGATTCTATCCCAGATGGCGATGGTGTCAACAGGTTTATCTGTTTCACCTTCAAATCTTTTATTTACCAATGTGACCCTGTTTATAATTAATATTCTTATTCAAAGATTACTTAAAAACATATTCAACCAAAGGTAATTTATAAAAGCAGATAGTCAAAGAACATATGACAGCTACAGCTACAATAGAACGTTAATAGGAAAGTAAAAATTTTTAGGTAGTTTATTCAATTATATTTGTTTTTCAATTGTCATTTGTAAAACTGGTAGTAGTTTTGGTACTTTTAAATGTCTTGGAACATATAATCTTGAAAGAAAACCACTCACCTACTCAATTTATAATCATATGTTATAGCTGTTCCCATTTTCTTACATTAATATCACTGAGGTCGAAGGGACTTAATTGTCTATTTAAGAACTATGTCTACCTTGTATTGGGAATGGCGTGGCGTGAAAAATATCACTAAATAGTTTATTAATACCCATTTTTTGCTTATTCCAAAGGTCAATAAAAATTTGCCTATTTTTATATATTTGTTTAGACTTATTTTATTTGTATAAATAAGAAATGTCGAACAACTGTATGGAAATTGACATTTCATTTCATACAAACATTTGATACTCTATAGACAAAACACGTGGTGATTATATAATATTTGGATTGAAGTAATTTTTTTCTTTTCTTTCCCATTATGATAAAGTGACTAAGTAGAATATAATGAACGAAAGTTTTCTGTAAAGTACATCAAAGAGTATAGAATCAATAACATTTAAAGTACAATTTAAGAATACGTAGCAGCATAGGGACCGTGTTTACCGACATCACGGACATCTAGTGTACAATTACCGGTAATTACTTCTGTCAAATATACTGTAATCCCGCCGTTTTCAGTTGATTTTTAAATTTTTCAATTTTTATTGATAGATAAATCACAATGATATACTTTTTATTTCATGTTTAATTATATAGTAAATAATAACAATAGTTCATGGCTCCATCAAAGAATGTCACTTACTTAAAAAAGTGTTTAATTGCCTTCTTAGAATATACAGTTATTTCTGTATTCTGTAATTGCCTTATAGAAAAATGTGTAATTTGAGTAATATAAGTAATATTGTAGTGTTAAGTGGTGCTGAAATTAAAGGATTTGTTATTATTACATTTAAATGTAATAATAACAAATCCAGAGAAGTAAATTTTGTAAAGTTGTCGCCTAAATAATGTACACTGAGAAGCATTACTTGGTTACAATGGATTAGACAACACTAAGTCTGAATTGAACAATGAAATGTACACTTTTATTTTTAAAATAAAACTTAGCTAAACTAAACACACACACACACACACATAAACACACACACACACACACACACACACACACACACACACACACACACGCATACGCACACGCGCACGTGTACACACACACACACACGCACACACACACGCGCGCACACACACGCGCACATACACGCGCACACACACACACACACACACACACACACACACACAAGCGCGCGCGCGCGCACACATTGATATTTGTGTAAGAATTTAGGATTAAGTACTTTTGAAATATATGTATGCATGTATGTATTTCTGGATGCATAGAGTGCCCATTGTATGAGCTCCCTCCTACACTTGTTAAAAATTTCAGAGGAGGAGACCAGATCATCCATAACATGGGGCTTTTCCTAGTTTGGATTGCTGTTCTCCTGACTACGGAGTGAATTTTTATGCTGTATGTTATACCTACATTTTTTGTACCATGTTAATATTGGGAGAAAAACAAATGAAGATTATTATTATTATATGATTTGTATCGTTGACTTTGACACTACGACGTAGGTCGAATTATCACCTACCTCGGTGTTCTAAATTAGTTGTTTGGAAATGTGGTTCAAAAGGATTATACTATCTAGATCTCTACCTCAGTGTCAGGTTTTTTTCAAATGTAAAAAAAGGGAATGGAAGCGCTATTAAGAGTTCAGCTAATAGATAAAATATTTATGGCTCTGCAATGTAAGACAGTCAATATCACTGCATTTTTCCTGTGGAAAAATAAGTATTATGATTATTTCCTAAGCTTCTCTTACTGAGAATGAAGTATGGAAAATTTATAGATTTTAAGTAACATAATGTAAAATTATCTAAGTAACATATTTAATAAATAGCAACATAATATTTGACAAAGTATATATATAACGATTTGATCAATCCAATTCTTGGATTTGCCAAATCGTTGTAGCCTCCCCCGATCGTGTAATTACATATGGACAAATTTTGGCACCTTGTTATTTACGACACGATCTTATCATAAACAAGTTATCTTAGACTTGCGTAATTTTACTAGAATTGATATTGACAAACTTAGGAGAGGCTCAAATGGCTCACTATTCGTCAAAGGCGTAGCTCCAGAATTTTATTAACATTGTATTCCATTTTAACTGATTCTAATTCTCCGTCCTATTTAAAGTAAATTTTCAAAATCTACTCTTTACCGAGAAACTCGTTCACTAAACAACACAAGCTTTACATCCCGCAGCATGGCACGGGATTCTTCAGTTCTTCTTTCACAGTTACGGCTATACTCATCTGGAACGCCCTTCCTGATGACGTCAAGGCTGCGCCCAATAAACTTTCGTTTAGAAGGTTGCTCAGAAAGCATTTATGTGACTCAACATTATTTTGCAAATAATGTATATATATATATATATATATATATATATATATATATATATATATATATATATATATATATATATATATATATATATATATATATATATATATATATATATATATATATATATATATATATATATATATATATATATATATATATATATATATATATATATATATATATATATATATATATATATATACATATATATATATATATCGAAGAAAAACAGGGCATTGTTTAAATGCTCGTCTAATGCACCTGAGACTGAAGAGATGCCGCGCTTTGTTTAAGCGGTACGCGGGAAAAAAATATCGGGAAATTCTTTTTTCGGATGAAAAATCTTTTACCGTAGAAGAGAGCTACAACAAACAAAATGATAAGGTTGCGCGCTTCTTCACAGTAGTGAAGAAGCGCGCAACCGTATTCCGCGTGTCTAACGAGGTCATTTTCCATCCTCGCTCATGGTATGGTTGGGAGTTTCTTAAATAAATAAATAATATTTAAATAATAATAAGAACATTAAAGTTCACTCTTATTGCCTTTAATTACCGTAAAAAAATGTTGTTTTCTTACAGGTTTTCTTTCATAAATTAGAGTAGCAGTAGGCAAATCACTGTGTCATAACGTTATTATACCTGTCGGTTACATTTGAAATATTTCTGACTGACGAGGTAAATATTACTCATAGCAAGATTTCAAAATCTGACAGTGATAAATCTGTATATGAGCAAGAAATATTTTTGTTTTCTTTATCTGTCCTCTTTGTATTTTGTTTTAGTAAAAAACATCAATGATTCGGTACTTAATTGAAATTTTATACAGATTTTTATACATATTCTAAATTATCAAACTGCTATTAAATACTACTACTACAGCTGCTACCATTAATTATTACAATATGTATTCAGGTGCATGAAGTATAATAGACACAGTATGTAATCATAGACCTAGTAATGTACGACGCAGCAACAAAGGAAAAATTTTCTGCGGGTGACTTAATACAACTCAATGAATTAGTGACGAATAGTAGTAATATTATTAATTGTATCAGAGTTCCGGTATTTCATTACTGGATAATGTATTATTAGCCACAAAGTATGTTCACTTGCACTTCTGTGCGGTGTACTATTATCATTGTTTCTGTAGTGACACTCTGCAAGTATTTTGTGAACGTTTGCATTCTTTAGTTTTTATAATACATAGATCGAATTCAAACAAAACTTTCCTCCTACCTGTTCTTTTTTTTATCATTATAAGCTAGCGTTTAACTACAATCCCACCTGATGGTAAGTAGCGATGTAGTTTTTGTTGGTAGGCACACTAACTTAGAAAAAGCCTCTTCACTCTTCTCTTGTGGGAGATTGTAATAGGACCACATTGTAATAGGACGGAAAGACTGATGCAGGCAAATTATTCCAGTCCTTTGCTGTACGCATTAGGAACGACGAAGCAAAACGCTTCGTCCGAATGCAGGGTATATCCACAACAAAAGGATGGAAACACGCCGTGCGTCTTGTTGTCCGATGATGGAAAGGGGAAGGGGGAATTAACTCATGTACTTCCTTCGCACACTCTCCAAAATGTAACCTGTAGAACACCGAGAGACTGGCCACCCGACGTCTGTATTCGAGACTGGACAAATTGGTAGTAACCAAGTCAGGATCATCGATTAGCCGCTTTGCCCGTCCCTCCACCGAGTCCAAGGCTGCCAGTTGATATTAAGGAGCTCCAGCCCATATGTGGCAGCAGTACTCAACAGCCGACCGGACCTGAGCTTTATATAGGGTCAGAAGCTATTCCGGAGTAAAGTAACGCCACACTTTTGCAAAACTCCCAATCTCCTTGCAGCGGCTTTAGCCTTAGACTCAATGAACCGCCCAAAGTTAAGGTTTGACGTGATCTCGACTCCTAATAACTAGAGGCGGTCGGTGTATTCCAGAGATACATTCTGAAATTTAGGAGCCAAGGTGAACTGGTTCCTTTTGGTAGAGAACAAACACGCTTGCGTTTTGGTGGCATTGAAAGTCTCAAGATTGCTATTGCCCCAGTAGGAAACTGCCTGTAATGTAAGATTCATACGCTGTACCATGGCCTCCCGAGCAGACTGTACTTGATCCTGTCTGGCCTGAACACGCGCCAGATATCTCTCCACAACTGTGCTGTCACCTGCATACCCAAAGAGACCGGGCTCGAGCAGGTCGTTTATGTGCAGCAGAAAGAGAGTTGCGGACAGGACAGACCCTTGAGGAACTCCGGAATTAATCGCCATAGCCTCCGACGAGCAGCCGTCAATAACGACTCGCAAAGACCGTTCCCGCAAAAAGTCTTCTATACAGGCTATCAGTCCAGGGGATATACCATATGAAGGAAGCTTATTGATAAGGCTAGCATGCCAGACCCTGACAAAAGCCTTCGAGACATCGAGCGAAACCGCGAGTGCTTCACCACTGTTCTCGAGGGCCTCACCCCATAGATGTGTGACTTACACTAGAAGGTCGATCGCTAAGGAGATCGTTATGTTCTAGGTATGCCAAGAGGTGCGAGTTCAATATACGCTCCATAATCTTACAGAGTATGGAGGTAATCGAAATTGGTCGATAATTGACAGGGTCAACACGGCTACCTTTATTGGGCTTCAAATAAAATAAATTAATAAATAAATAAAACCTGTTCCAAAAAAAGTACTGCATGTGCGTTGAACTATAAATGCTTCATCTGAAAAATAATATTGGTATCGTATTCCAGTTGAATCTAAAACGTGGTTTGCTATTTAAAAGCAAAATCATATTTATATTAATAATAAGCGGAAAAGGCCATTTAAAAATTCTAAACTTTAAACATAAAATTGCTCGTTCGTAGAAGTCTTTAGAAAAGTTATGCTCTCATCTTCAATACATTGCCCAAGTCCAGCGTGTTCTATATTTTCAATGGCACACTTTAAGCGATGTTTGTCTAACTTTTGGTAATATTTCATAGCAACCAAAGTTCCAAACACAAAAGACAAGATTCTAAGCCAACATCAAATTGATTTATGATCTCTTATCTAAAGCTTTGGAGCTAAAATATAGTGATTTTAGGCTTAATTTTTAAATTTAATATGTAAAAGCGCAGACAAATAAAAAAATAATATTTTTTTATAGAAAAGGGAGGCAAATGAGCAGGTGGCTCACGTGATAGTAAGTGATTACCGCCGCCCATGAACACCCGCAATACCAGAGGCATGGCAGATGCGTTGTCTCCCTTAGAATATCAAATCAACAAAAGCTGATGCGTGGCTCTTCCACTTTTCTAGTTTAGCCTAAGCTTCTAGAATAAGCTCTAGGTAGAACCAAGCGACAGCTTCTACTGCTGCTGTACGAATGACTTTCTGTCCTGTCGGAGTGTAAATATAAAAATGTAAAAATAATTTAATCTTGAAACAAAATGATTCTTCAATAAATCCAAAGATTGTGTAATACATATAATAGCCCGTATTATTCCAATGTAGGACTCTGATAAGCATGACTTGCTATAATCGTCACGCTCTATAAGCGAATTAGTGATCGCAGTACCAGATACCTTGTAACTTAGACATTGATGCTATTTATGAAGCTGCTTTTCTTTTTCTTGATACTGCGATTTCCAATCCGCTTATGCCAACCCTCCCGTACTTGGGAGGTCTATGTCCTGGAATGGGCCATAGAAATCGACATGGTGATACCCAACGGGTTTGGATAATATAGTATATTTAGTTAGTGGTCTACATTTCAAGTTTAACGAGGTAGGTATTATCTTTGTAATAAATCGTTGTCACACAAAAATCGTATTTACAAATGAGTTTGCTACATGTTTTGTAATCAGTGTACTGGCAAAGACGGTGTTTAAGGGTCATACACACACCACTTTTATCATAATGCTCTATATATTACTTTATTTATATTTATCGCTATGTGTGTAATACTGTCTGTTAAAAGAAACTTTACAGTAAAAGATAATACAACTTAGATTGATATGAAGTACCGTATCCAATGAAGTGAAAATATGTAACTAGCGGAACGGGGAAGAACAAGTAGACTATAAACAATGCGTTTACAGCGCATACGCTTGTACTATAAAAACTCCGATTATTTTAAAAATGTTCCTATTATGAGGAGTGCTTATAATACAAAAAAATACTATAATATTAGTCAAATCCTGACGCACTTCGCATTGGCTAGGTTTATTGCTAATTATGAGGTAAATTCTCCAAGAAACTACATTATTTAATTAAATACCTCCTTTACTAAATACTTTTGAAACAATTTTTGTTAAAGTCATCGATACATAAATCGTCAACCACGCCGGAGTGTTGGCACCAACTTTATTATAAAGAAGTGAACCTGTGCATGTTTATCTGTTTGTCTGTCAGAAGAAATGTTTTTTCTGGAATCCGATCTCTCCGGAAGTGTTATGGTCTTACCTTGGTAGACCGAAAATTAAACAGAGAAATTCCAAAACTAACAGGTTTGAAAGATGATTACACACATATAAAGGACTACTTTATTTATAATTACCCTTGTAAAAGAGTTTCTATATAGTAATTGTTGTATTATGTTCATATTTGTAATGTATTAGTTTGTTTTAATTTTAAGCAACCTTGACTGGTACCCAGCAAACTCATAGTAACATTCTCATCACAAACATTCTTCATGAAATAATTGACATTACAATATATATATATATATATATATATATATATATATATATATATATATATATATATATATATATATATATATATATATATATATATATATATATATATATATATATATATATATATATATATATATATATATATATATATATATATATATATATATATATATATATATATATATATATATATATATATATATATATATATATAGACGGCGACAGGCTCACCACCTGTCACGTTGCCCCGAAAATGTTTTCGGTGGAAGGTGGGTCAAAGGGACTTAATTGTCTAGACTAGACCTCTGTCTACCCCTGTATTGGGAATTGCGTGAAGATATTTATTTGTTTTATTATATACGAGCATATATATTTATAACCACTTTTCAGCGAAGAAATTTGGAGACACCACCTGGAACAATGTGATAGGGGGGTGAGCCTGTCGCCGTCGAACCGCCGAAACTTTTAACGAAATAAATTGCTAAAGCTAATATTTAATAATATTGTTATATTTTTATCATCATTCGAAATTAAAGATGAAATAAGCGAGAGTATCGAAACTGTGTTGTAAACTGTATTTAAAGAGCAACCAAGTGTGTGAAAGAAATGCTTTCCATGCTTCGCAGACATCGAGAAAAGAAGTGAACCGATAAAACAACTTGGGCATGACACTTTCGTATATCGAAGACATGAATAAACTGTAGCTTGTATTGTTTTCTGTAAACCTGCAGATAATTGTGAGAATATACTTGTGTTACATTTTGCATATTCAGATAATTGATTGTCAAATTTCATACATCATTCGACAAATAATATAACTGACAATCTGTTAAACTATGACAATGGGGAGCTTTTCTGTACCGACAATTATGTTATTTGTAAATTAATTTCTTCTAATTTTAGCAACATTCAACAATTAAATAATAATTGTAGTAAAGTAGTAGAACTGGCAGTAACGTGTTATTTTTTATTACGTTTCACTATCTTACTTTATATATTTATAATTGTTTATCCATACCTGATTTTTTATTGGCCAATTAATTAATAAAACATGAATTAATTACATGTATGTTATATTTTTTAAGATTATCTGTTAGTTTTCCAGCAATAAATAAATATTTGAATTTTAATATAATTTCAAGTATGTTAGTTTCTTGACGGCTCAAAAAAGGAATTGTTTTAAAAAAATTTTCTATTAATATATCTTTTTAATTTTTCACCTATCTTTAACGAAAAAAATATATTTTATTCTAAAGCATAGTTTCAGTTCCTTTTTATTGGTTAGTTATTGCGTAGTTACTGAAAAGTTAAAATTATTTTATAATGGGAATAACAAGAAATACGTTAAGTTCACAAAAATCAAGTATAAAATAATGATAAAATAATCTTATCTATGACTATGTATATATGACAACCGGTAGTGACCCTGCCTTCGAAGCTAAGGAAAAACATATTGTATGTCTCGAGTCATTGATGTTAATATGTTTATGTGAATATGTAAGTAATTATGTAAGTGAGTAAATACATTGTACCATGTGATTGGGTAATAAGAAGGTTATAGGCTCACCACCTATCACGTTGTTCTAAATAGACTTTGGTGGAGTGTGTCAGAAGGATTTTATTGTCTAGACCTTTACCGACTCCAGTATTGGGAAATTGCGTGAAGATAAAAAATTCTTACATCACTTTTCACCAAATGTTGAAAATATGATTTTGAAAATCACGGCGTTTTAAAACACAGTGGGTGGATTTTTTACATTTAAAGACTGTTGGGAAAAGAAGACGAATTAAATTACTCTTGTACAGCTTTGGAAACTGTGCTTAGAAATCTTTCAGAAATTCAATTACTCGTTTGAAAGAAACCTTTTTCTTCTAAAGAAAACCCTCAGAAGTAAAGTACTCTTTTCAACTAGTAATTGAATATCCTTGATGGACCTACTTTTTTTGTTTTAGAATCATTAAGTCAGGAGCCGTGAATAAAATCAGAGTCGCATACTGTTTAAGTGTAGTACTCAAAATAAATAATTCAAATAATGCGTATGTTGCATGAAAAGAGAATGAGTCCGTACTGGTCTGCCAATTGTGTTATTGAATCAAAAACAATGAATGTACTAAAGTCAGAATTAACAGTTTTGTAGAATTTGTAACCTTCTTGATATAGTCTGTTTATAACCATTAATATTTTCAAAACCTTTTCTATTTTGGTTTCTTAAACTCCAAGCCCAAGCAGAAGAACCAGTAGCAAATGCATATGCCGATAACATACATACATTATATATATCACTCAGCTAATTCGGCCGCAGATCTGATTAGAAAAAATAACATTTCGAAATTTTACCCTCATTTATTTGTCATTTTGCAGGCTACAAACCCATCAGCCTATGAAATGTCGGTGAGAATAACACATTCTTATAATTTGTCATAATGTAATAGTTAATAAACCGTTGTATTTCGGTTTAAAGATTCTATTTATGTGAGTAATATATATTAATTATTATATGATTAATTATTATATGACTAATAAGGCAATCCATCCATCCAAGGCATGGCATACCAAGAGTACTAAACTCTTGCATAACAATGTGTCTATAATCTAATAAACTTTTGTTTAATGTTGCTTACAGGTGACTATTGGTTGCTTTATCCACTTACCTTTAGGTGCATTAATAGCTTATTTTTACCCTTCCCTGAATATATAAAAAAATCTGAGTAAATACATCTAAATACATTTTTTACATTTTGTCTGTCGATACTACAAAAATCCATTACATGCCTACTGTCTCCAATCCAGATCATTACCATCACAGCGAGCACATAGGCGAGGGAGTAAGTTCTAGACGAATATACTAATAAATCAATTACATGACTTTCTAGCGGATGTAGTGGATGATGTGCTTCAGAAAAAGGGTAGCTACCCGCCAGGTCGTGTGTTCGCGACCTAGGGTGGACGTTTCCTCCACTAATATGCGCTTCCGATACTCATATACAGATTTGGATTCCTAAGTAATTTGTATTGCAATATAGGATGTCGATTTCGTTAATTTTCCCCTACTAGATACGCCGCTATTAGAGCTTCTAATTTGGAGGCATAGATGTCGCTATAACTCATTGCCTAACAAACCTGTGTCTTTATAGGTAAAGGTTGCAATCATATCGTATTTCTGGTATCTTCGTGGTCCGTTGTTGTCACATTTATTTGTTTATTGTTATAACATGTAAATACATGTACATTATACTCACATCGGAGATACAAATGAACAAGCAAAACACGCATCTATTTGTAGATATCTGTGGTCGAGTGGCGTATATACTAGTTTTAAGGTGTCACCAACCCAGATGACCCAGGTCCAGGTTTAGTTGAGTGATCGGAATTCGAGACAATACATCTGAGTTAGATCTCCAAGGCCCGTACCTATGGGTTTTTAAAACACTTGCGTACGATTTACATCGCTGGCTTAGACATAAAGACGGCGACGGACTGACAACTTGTCACGTTGTCCCAAAAAAATATCTTCAGTGGGAGGTGGGTCGAAAGAACTTAATTGTTTATACCTGTGTCTGCCCCAGCCTTTGGAATGGCGTGAAGATAATTTTTTCCAACTCAGAAGCGGTTTATTTCGTAGTTTGATTCTATATCATAAGTACTTGTACCTGTTAATTTCCCTATTTCACTTTAGTATTTTGGAAGGGCTTAATCGGTCCCGGTCGATTCGGCCCTTCATTCGGCTGCAGTACTCGATATATATCTATACATGAGTAGGTACGTACCTAAGATGTGCTGAGTAATTGTGCAGTAATGTTTTTTTGGGAGTTACTAGTTAATTTAAGTTTCTGAATAACATACACCTTATTATGCCACGAATGTTTTTAGTAAAATCACGTATGTTGATTAATATCTTAACAAGATTAAACGTAATTTAAAATTTTTATGTTTCTTTGAATGCACGTGCATTATGCAGTGAAATAAAATAGAGTTTTAATAAGGTAATAAATAAATATCTTCACGCAGTTCCCAATACAGGGGTAGACAGAGGTCTAGTCCAGACAATTAAGTCCCTTTGACCCACCTTCCACTGAAGATATTTTCGGGAAAACGTGACAGGTGGTGAGCCCGTCGCCGTCTTTATGTCCAAGCCAAGGATATAATTCGTACATACCTTTTTGACAAACCCATTGGTACGAGCCAGCCACTTGGGGATCGAACTCGGGTCTTTTGTCTCGAAATTCCGACCGCCCAACCACTCGGCTATCGTGACTTCGTAACATATAATAAGGTAAAACAACATTAATAACAATCCACTTCAATATTAAGGTTTACATATATGTACATTGTAGTATTTTCTATTGTATATTTTCTAGGAGGAAATTGATTTAAACGTGTATATTTTCTAGGTGGTTCTTCTCTGCCTCAGAGAAGTCTCAAATGGTATCTCTTACCCATTTCTGCCAACAAACAGTAGCATAACTATTGTGTTCCGTCTTCAAGGGTATGGAGAGGTGGAACAATCACAGTTCAAGAGGTAGGTTAGTTGAAAAGCATTAATGAACTTCTTTTGATATGGTTTACACCCATGAACCACGTTGGGCTGCAGTTGAAACTGACCATCAGATGGCCTGTTTGTACTTTCCCCCTATAAACTCATATAATAAAGACACTATTTTACATTAAAGATACTTTTTGCTTATTCCTGTAATTTTTAAAGTTAAAATTTACAAGATAATTTGAATAGGAATTTACAGGAAGATAATTAATATCATATTTTAAATAAACATGCATTTTTACAGCAATTTATTCTTGATATTTATCAAGAATAAATTTCCTTAAAAAATCATTAAGATATTAATCTGATGAACGTCATCAGTTTACAATGCGCAAATATTGTCAACGATGTGTAAAGATAATCAGAATCAATTGACCTTCCCCGATGCCTTGAGTTACTTGTCGATTTATATCTACAACGTATTCTACACAAGATACATTTGTTTTTAACTTAATCTGTACTGTACATTTACTGAGTGTAGTTTTAGATCATTATTCATTTTAATGCATAGGAGATCTGGCTACCTATGAGATACGGTTAATATAGTTTTTTTTTCAATGAAATAAGGTGGCATCGGTAAATTTATTCGTTAAAAGTTATTAAGATCTCTATGGACTATAGTAACAACCGTTAGCTGATGCCATTTATATGGTATACTTGCAACATCCATGTAGCTACATGTTTTTATATGTGGCACTACCAGGCGGTAGCTTATGCTGATGTACTTATATGCCGACTGGACGGCTTAGGTGAACTGATTACTCATTTACCACCTGTCCAGGCAAGCCGAGTACCTTTTATTATAAAGAATAATAGGTACTAAAGGTAAGGAAAGGAAGTGGGAATTCTGTGACCTCACCGTACGAGATGCACAATTAACAAGATAGAGCTGAGTTGCCTTGTTCGTAAAACATAAAAGGCAAGGGTGGGAAAATAAACGAAATAATTGAACGTAATTGTGATTGTCGTCTGAATTAACTTAACCATTTTATAACTTAATCCCATATTATATTATAATTAAGCATAAATGTAAAAATGTATGGTAAAACTTCTACGCATAACTGCTTGTAGCTAAATAGAATTCCCCTTTTCATTACATATATTTTGTATTCCCTTTTAGATCATATACATATAAAAGTTATATTTAAAACTCGATTAAAATCGGTTCAGAGAATTTAAAGTTTAATACCAAACACAAAAATCTGGAGCAAGAAAAAAAAATAGTTCAATGTTAAATATTCTTTTTTCCACTCGCAAATCATACTTATTTTATTATAAATATATAGGTATAATATCACATACATTACTCTGATTTTAAAATGAAATAGCTAAAGCACTTGGGTGATGGAATCAGAAACAGTGAAATTGTATATAACACTTATCCGATTAAAATAGATAATAAAATTAATAGATTTAATAATATAAAATGGTTTTCTAGATGCAATGCGACCCCATAAAAAAACCGGCGTTTACGTCAATTATCCAAAACAATAATAGGAATAAAATAATAGAAAGTTTGAGTATACAAAAACAGTTAATACAATCTATCAACGTTTATTACAACAATTTTCCTTGCCTTAACTCGTACAGCTTAACTATATTTGTAATTAACTATATCTATGTAATTAATAATACCGTATTTTTATTACCATATTCTCCTTCCGTATTTTTATTACAATATTCCTGTTATGACGACAATAAAATAAAATTATGTCGCTGAAATTGACATAAGTATAGTTGTTGTTTGTTATTATTATATAGTGCATTTCCTGTTGGTTTACTATTTTGAATCCTTTAACTTTAAGCCAACGATTTCCTCTGATAATTCCCAAAGTTTACGCGCTAACTCAGGATCACGGGCTTGTTTTGTTAAAACTTTCTTAACTTGACAATCTGCAAAATACTTTCCTGTCACTTCTTTTACGTCAGGTGAAACGGCTAGGTATAATGATGTTTGTGCTCCCGCCCATGGCGATTTAGTGTACAGTTTTATTAATGGTAGTAAAAATTGAAAGAGTGTGACGTTTATGTCATTGAGAATGTCTGTTGCGACAACGCCTGGATGCAAGCTATTCGCAGTTATGCCGGTGCCAATGAGACGACTACTCAATTCCAAAGCCATCAAAATGTTACACAGTTTAGATGTACTGTAGATTTTCCTTTTTCTAAATGTTCTGTCCGTTTCTTTTTCACCATTTAAGTTTTCAAGGTCCAACGAGCCATTTCCATGTGCTATTGATGATAAGTTGATAATACGACTTGGCGCTGAAGTTTTTAGTATTGGCAAGAGTAAGCAGGTCAAAAGAAAAGGTCCGAAATGATTTACTTGCATTCCTAGTAACAAGCCATCCTCGGTTTTTACGTTATCTGATCCGAATACACCTGCATTATTAAAAAGGATGTCTAAACGTTTTTCGTTTTGTAAAAACTCTTCAACGAATTTCTTCACGGAGGTTAGACTTGCTAAATTCAGGTGCCGGTAATGGATATCACTATTACCTGTTGATTTAATAATCTTATCTCTAGCAATAACACCTCGTTCTTCATTTCTGCAGGCAAGAATTACTCGAGCTCCTCTATCAGCAAGATCTTTTGCTGTTTCAAAGCCGATTCCAGCGTTACCACCAGTCACTATAACAACTTTGCCGACTAAATGTTTGCTACACTTACAAATACCAATCGATAATCTACAGTACACCCAAATACTGATAGCTATTGCAAACGCAAATAAAATTATATACAATAAAATCATGGCGTGGTACTGTTCTCGTGTTAACCATTTACAGACAAATGCTACTACATAGTCATTTGAGCTGTTACGTTTTTATTTACAGTACAATCGCGTGGATTACAAGTACGTATAAAATGGTGATAATTTTAAATTCGTTTTTTGTTGTTATGTAAAATAGGCAAGTTATATTATAAATAATAAATAAATAAATATAAATATCTTCACGCATTTCCCAATACAAGGGTAGACAGAGGTCAAGTCTAGACAATTAAGTCCCTTTAACCCACCTTCCACCGAAAATATTTTCGGGACAACGTGACAGGTGGTGAGCCCGTCGCCGTCTTTATGTCTAAGCCAACGATGAAATTCGTACATAAATTTTTGAAAAATTCATTGGTACTGCCACCTGGGGATCGAACTCGGGTCTCTCGACTCGAAATTCCGACCACCCAACAACTCGGCTATCGTGACTATAGAGTTAGTTATATTAGTTATATTAGATTTGAAGTTAACGTACTGTAGCATTAATGTTTATATGTTTAATTGATTTGCTGTATAGGCATTTTTGTTAACCAGTAGATAATGACTGGCTACATAATCTATAATTTAAAATAAATAGATGTCACACAAGTATTTTCTTTGATTATATACTTGTTCTTCATAATTTATTACTTTATTACTTATTCTTCATTATTTTAACAAATGTAAAAGGTTTAACAATAAGGTATACAAAGGTTTGTTTTCGACTGTACTGTATTACTTATAGAGGCGTTATCGTGCATAACTTGCACATTAATGTGTGATGCCATCAAACTAGTTTGGTAAAAATACATTTAGGCATAAATTGAAAAACTAGTATTTGTCTAATCATCTGCCACAGTCGTAACTATAATTATATAAAAAAAGTATGAAATAGCTGTTGTAACTTACACAGTACTTATAAAACATATACCTTAAAATTTTCGCACTATAATTTAGGTTCCCAGAAAAAAAAGCATTTTCATAATCACAACATGATTGAAATATAGCGAACACAGTACTCTACATACTGTTTTTCCTCATTATGAGATTTTTTGGTGTTGTATTTTGAAGAACACAATCTACCGGGCACAATTAACTGGTAAGAAATATAACGCCGAGTTTCCGTTGAAATCACATACATAAAGCATAGAAATATTGATCTTTTACAACCTAAAATGGAACAAAGTTAATAAAAATCAGTGTTATTTTATATACGATTGATTGGGATCGTAATTTACAAAAAAAAAATTATTATTTCTTTCCAACAATCACAGGAAAATTTAAAACTAGTTTTTATCATGTTTTAATTATTTAATTAGTCTTCAACGTACCAACAATGTAGGTTAAAAAATAAATGGAATGCAATTTTCACATACTATATTAAAATATAGACTAGACGGAAGTTAAAATTAAGGGAACATATTGATAGTTAATCTTTACCCCCACTGCATTTTTTGTTAAAAAAAAAACTAGTTCTAGATACGCTGAAATTTCAGCTTCAGAAATTTGTTAATTAATAATATTAACTAACTTTTCTGACGCTATCCATAATTTACGCGCTAGTTCTTTGTCCCGCGCTTGCTTTCTAAATGTTTTAGTTAGTGAGCAGTTAACAAAATACTTCCCGTTTTCATTAGCCACATCCGGTGACACCGCCAAGTATATACTAGTTTGCGCTGATTCCCACTTATTTTTCCAAAAAAGTTGTAACACAGGTAAGGGATACTTTATGATTGTTACGTCGGCGGTTCTTGCCATTTCAGTCACTGTGACACCTGGATGTAAACAATTAGCCGTCACTCCAGTCCCACTTAATCTTTTACCCAATTCGAAGGTCATAAGAATTATACAAAGTTTACTGTTTGCATAAACTTTACTCTTTCTAAATGACTCTTTAGATTCCTTTTCCATATTTAGGTTTTCAAGGTCAACCGTACCAAAATAGTGCGCTGTTGACGAAACATTAACTATTCGACTTGGAGTGGACGATTTTAACAATGGTAGAAGTAGATTAGTAAGTAGAAAAGGTCCAAAGTAATTAACCTGCATACCCAGCAACAAACTATCTTCTGTTTTCACATTATTAGATCCAAATATACCCGCGTTATTGATAAGAACGTGCAGATGTTTTTCTCTTTTTAAGAAATCAGCGGCAAATTTTCTAATAGATTTTAAAGAAGCAAGATCTAAAAAGTGATAGTGAACATCATTGTTACCTGTGAGTGCGATAATTTCATCTCTAACAAGAGCACCGCGTCTTTCATCCACGTCTGCTAAAATAACGCGGGCTCCTCTATCAGCAAGGTCTTTCGCCGTCTCATAGCCAATTCCTGAGCAACCACCGGTTACTATAACAACTTTTCCAACCAAGTGTTTACTACACTTACAAATACCAATTGATAATTTACAGTAAATCCAAAATATCAAGATTGCAATAAAAAATACAAAGTTGAACGTTACATAATACATGACTAAGGCCACAATCTTTGCAAACGACTAGACTGGTCACACTCATTTAAAGCAAACTTTAGTAATATATGAAACGATCCTCTTGAATTTGAAATTGATTTATTCAATAAATTATACAATTGACAAATTCTACGCAAATTTCAAGACTGAGACTATCTAATGTATAAAATTGGAACACTACTAGATAAGAACGATAAGCTGTGTTATTCTTTAAACAATTATACAAAACATAAATAAATATTAAATTATATTAATTATGATGCAGGAACAGGATGCAGGAATATACATAATTATATATTATATTAATTATGTATGTTCCTCATCTCTGACGGGATATCCAGAGAGAACAAATCGTCAAGTTTCACGATCCTTACATAACTCTTTCGCTTTTTTAAATTCATTATTTTTTACATACACATACGTAGACGTTCAAAAGTACTCGGATACATAAAGGTATCCGAGTACTGTTACACTTCCCCTCGTCGAGCAATTTGCTCATTTGGACTTCCAAAGTTAGTCTTGGTTTACCTCGACGCCATTTAATATTAACTTTCGTGTTACATATTTTCTTCACCATTCTGTCAACCCATACATGGCTGCCCTAGGCAGTACCTTCAATGGAATGAACGCATCACTTCACATTCAAAAAGAGATATCGCATATGTGTATTTGGACATATGTCCTTAAAGTGTGTTTGGACATATGTACATTAGCAAAGACAAAAAATAACGCTTAGGTGTTCAAGAAGGTTGGTTCTTGAACATAAATCATATACTCGGCCGATCGCGGTGGGGGTAGTTCTGCCGTAAGTTAAGTCTCAACCTATCTTCTCAAAGTATCGACTTGAAGTTACTTTACAGTAATTATATAGTGTTAAAATATAAAGAATAAACTCTAGAGCGCCTAATAAAAATGTTGAGCATAAAGTAACAAAACAACATACTGATAAATTTTAATATGAAGGAAGTAAATTTAACATCAGTTATTTTAATACCTAGATGATATAGAACATTACGGATATTAGACACAGAGCTCATATGTATATTTACCTTTTTTTTAATTTAAGTAGTTTAGTTTGAATTTTAATTTTGCATTTAAAAATAATAATTACTTTTTTTTTAAATTAAAATAATTTAAAAGTAATGAGTTTTCGTTTTAACATTTAAAATAAAACAATTATTTTTATTTTTAACTACATAAAACGCGATAAAATTTGTAAATAATTCTATTATTTTAAAGTTTTAGCGCTTCTTTTTTATTACATTTCGAATAAGCTAATGTTTACGTAAACGCTGAAGCTTATATACCTATGTATAAGGACTAAATGTACAACCTATATAATTTTTCTCGCTTCGAAGTGTGTTTTATCCTATTTGTTTAATAGCAATTTTCTGAAAACAAATCGTAGTATTATTGCCTAACTCCTAACAGTTAAAAAGCGCCATGATTCTGATTATTAGTTTAAAGGTATTGATTTCCGAGCGAAACTAATAATAAAATCAAAAATTTGCTTGAAAAATCCCTCCTCCCTTTTTTTGAGTCAACGATAAAACTTTAATTTTTTTGAAGTGAAACTTCTTTAGAATCGTTGTGATTTGAAACCGGATGCAACGGAAAAAGCGACAGGTAAGAGACACAAATACAAAAATGTGTACGATGACGCAGTAAAAGAATGAGACAGAAATATACATACTATTTTATCAATAAACTTTGTAATTATTCTACACTTGTTATAATTTAAGTGAAATTAAGTTTAAATTACATGTATTCATCTCATTCTTTTGTTGGTTCACTGAAGTTTCACTTCTATTGTGTGTGAATCGCACACATATTTTTTTTTTGTTTTCGTAGTCAATTACATGCTTGCAGCATGATCCGTTAATTTTCTGTGAAAGAAATATTTCTTTTACTTCTTCCGCTTACAAATTGAGATTGCACTTTTTCCTATTTTACAGTAAAGCTTATTACAAAGTAAATCTAGATGTAAAGGTATCTCAAAGGAAAGGCGTTGCTAAAGGAAACATAGTTTATTTCAAGCTACTAAATAATTATTACTTACAAATATCACTTCTTTTATATTAAAAGTCATAACGACTTTTAATATAAAAGAAGTGATATTTGTAAGTAATAATTATTAATGTTAAATAGGTTCCCTCAAAAACCTTGTGGAATTAGTTCCTACTGTTGGATCACTACTGAGGGACTATCAAGAAGAGATACCTTCACGTCATTCCCAATACAGGGGTCGAAATAGGTCTACACAATTAAGTCTTTCCGACCCAACTTCCACCGAAGACACCTTAGGAGACAACGTCACCTGTGGTGAGCCCGTCGCCGCCCTTCAAGAAGAGAGCTTTCCTTAAAGACCGGAAATATACCTGCTGCTATCCGGGTATTCCGTATGTTCGTGAACATTGGTGATCACTTATCATGAAGTGAACCAAATACTCGTTTCCCTTTCTTACCTATAAAAACCTGCATCTTTTAATCTCTTGAAACATTGTGCAGGTTACTTCATCTTGTGGAGATTCTCCAGTCTTCATTGGTCTGTACAAGAAAGCCAAACGAAAACCCTTGTTTCTCAATAGCAAGTTCTGTGAGAAATTTACCCGGCCCTCTTGCTCAATTTTACGTATATTTCTATTATTCTGTTTTCGATATCATCATTGCTTATGACAAATAATAAAAAATAATACATCCTACAATAGTAATAATTTCTTCGAATAATGTGGCAGCGTTGTCTGAATAGGAGAAAACATTATTTTTTTTTTACGATGGGCCTGATAAAAAGTCACGGAATGATATCATTCCATGTATTAATAAAATGTTAAATCTATTTCGTACCGGTCCGGTCGATTTATGCAACCGATATTTTCGTGTTCTTCTAATCAAGATGCAATTATGCATAGATTTCATCAAGTGTTTGAAATAACCTTTTACCCTTGCCAAGTGATACTCAAATGTATTATTTCTTCTACATATGTTATGTCTACTGTCTAATATATCTAAATACACAAAGGAAAAGGGTCAGTTAGAAAATCTTCAAAAGTAGTCCGGGCTTTAAGAAACAAACACTTAATTGAAAAATATTTTAATGTGCATTTTAGTACTGTGGGTTGCCTTCGACAACTCGCAATACTGTTTTATGTGATTTGGCATACTTTCTACTAGGTTTTTGAGGCAATTCTGCGGTATTTTAACAGTGGTAGAGCCACGCATCAGCTTTAGTTGTTGTATGAAAGGGCCGGCTCAAACGGGGAAGTACCACGACCTCACAGAATACCGGCGTGAAGTAGAAGTCTCTACCTCTACCATAACTTAACCTTGAGCTACTGTGCAGGGCTTGTGAGTGGGCCTTAAATTTCATTCAGCTAGACGGCACCTTACTATCTTCTTCAGCTCGTAAATGGTGGTTTTTACGGATGATGAAATCCGTAAGAATGCGGTCTCTCAAAATTGTTGACACCATATAAGAGTCATTTCAAGCATACATTCTTCAGTGCACCTTATTTATACCTTTTTTTAAGACCACAAACAAAAGTGAATCAATAAAAAAGTTTTTGTATGTTATTTTATTTCGCATTAAATCCTTTAATTTAGTCTTCATTTCATAAACCCTTTTTCTTCGCAACTCAGTCTAAATTATTATGTTCTCAAAGTTTTCTGACAGACATCTAATTGGAGGTATGCGGTTGATTTTGATTTAAGTATACTGACTCAAAAGAGTCAGTATATTTAAATCAAAATTCTCACTCATTTTATGTGGACTCAATTTATGTGGGCTTAAACAAAAGTTTAAGCCCACATAAATTGATCGAGTAAGAAGGAAGCTAGGTGGCAACATTAATCTTGGCTTGTATGCTCTGGAGCAGCGCAGGACCTCTCGTAAACTTCTAAACAGTTGTTAGGAAAGGTGCGCCAACAAAATATACTAAGATTTGGTCTTGTTTAAGTTTCAGTATTTCTGTTATTATACTATATTATGTTGTAGTTCCTGATTGTGAATAGTTCATTAAAGCAATATGCAACACACAACAATAATTGAAATATACTTCGTAAGAGCGATATCAAGACAATTACTTTTACTAAATCTATAAATATCATAGTAAATAAATGAAAAGATAAATTTTAGTAGTTTTTAAAGCTTTATTTAGTTATCTCAAGTTTATTTAAATTTCAAAGCACTATATATTAAGTTAGGTACATTTATTATGTCTTTGGTGAAATCGGACCATGTCACAGAGAAAATGATTCTATTTCAAAGCTTTGAAAATTCATTAATAAGATCTGTTTTATAAAGAGAATAATGATATAACAGCACAGGAATCTAGTTCATATTTAACAAGGTTTAAGTGAAATGGATATCTATTTTGTTTATATTCATTGAAAATATTTCTCTTCTATCTTTTATTTTAATTTACTTTCCCAATACTGCGGTAGTCACGATAGCCCAGTGGTTCGGTGATCGGAATTTGAGACAAGATATCCGAGTTCGACCACCAGGGGGTAGGCACACGCCAATGATTTATTCAAAACTTATGTACAATTTATATCGTTGGCTTGGAAATAAAGACGGCGACTGACTCAACACCTGTCAAGTTGTCCCAAAATACACTCCGAAGAGATTTGGGTGGAAAAGACTTAATTGTCTAGACCTCTAGTTACCATAAGAGTACTAGATAGAGGTCTAGATAATTAAATTTTTTCGACAAACTTTTCACCGCATTTGGTATAACGTGATAGAAACTTGTACGCTCACGAAACCAACGTAATTCAATCCATAAATATTTTTGTTTATCTATTATTACTATTATAAAACTGTAAATCACGATATGAAGCACTATAGCCGAGGGGTTGGGTGATCGGAATTTGATTCGTGAGACCCAATTCGATCCCCAAGGTACGTACGAATAGGTTTTTTCAAAACGTATGTACGATTTATATCGTTGGCTTAGATGTAAAGACGGCGACGTGCTCACCACCTGTCACATTGTTCCAAAAAAAGTTTTCGGTGGAAGGTGGGTCTAAATTACTTGATTCTCGAGACCTCTGTCTACCCCTGTATGGCGTGAAGATGTTTTTTTTGTTATATTGTAAATGTGTAAATTACTGGATTGGGTTACTGTGACGTTAAAACCATTGAATGTTTTTTGATTTTATTTTCATAGTTTATTGTATATGTTGTAGGTCTTTCATGCACACATATAAAAATCAAATCAAATCAAATCATTTATTCATCACATAAGAACATACATTCGTTTATCGATAGTCATTTTTAATCTACCACCGTTTCGTAATGAGTTTCCTCTAACGGAGAAGAAACAGGCGAAAGAAACTCCGTAGGTATCCTCTTTTTTGGTCAATATTTTTAACAATATAATACATTATACAAATATAATGTGATATTTTCTAGAAATAGCTTGGGAGCGATCATCTCATTCCCAGGGGTTACTGTCATTAATATATTCATTTATATTATAATAACCTTCCCTATAAAGCTTTTCTTTAATTTATTATTTATTACACATTTATTTATCTTCACGGACAATCCCTGGCGGGGTAGCCAGAGATAACAGATCGCCAAGTGATCCCTACATACTTCTTTCGCTTCTTTCAGATTCATCATATTCTTCATACATGCACGTCTAGGTATCCGAGTACTCTTGACCCTCCTCTCTCCGAGTAATTTGCTCACATGGTCTTCGAAAGTTAGTCTCGGTCTACCTCGACACCTTTTAATATTAACTTTCGCGCTATGTATTTTCGTCACCATTCGGTCTTCACTCATTCGCTCAACGTGCCCAAACCATCGAAGCACGCCCTTATCTATTTATTTATGTATATATATATATATATATATATATATATATATATATATATATATATATATATATATATATATATATATATATATATATATAAGGATCGAACTCGTTTCTCTCGACTAGAAATCCGATCACCCAACCACTCGGGTGTCGTGACTTATCATCATAAGAAATTATCAAAAGGTTAAAGGATGCATCCTGAATGCCAAGGCGTCGCAGGTGCTAGCTCACCTTCCACCTAGTTTCAGAAGCTTCGCTTCAGATAGATGAATTCTGCAATAGAAAGTTTTATTTTTAATAAAACTTTCTAATTTTTAAAATATTATTTTGAAACATTTTTACCAATCTTGTTTGCCTGTCGTAAATTGAACTCCAATTGATCGAGATCTCTCGCGATATTGTGAATATATGTATTTGTTTGTTTTATTTCTCTCAAGTGATTTTAGGATAACAGCTACGTTGAGTGATTGAACGTGACGACGGTTGAATTTTCTGTAACTGTATTTGCTAGAGGAAAATGTAGCTGTCAGGAAAATTTACATATTTATGAGTGGAAACAAATTATTTTGGAGGAATCTTGTGGCACATAATAAATAAAAATCTTTCCAATCAATAAAGATAAAACAAAACATTTATCAAAATGTTTCACACTACGTTTTTTTCGCATCCGACATAGTCCTCCATTTCTCCATACCCCCGTATCAATTTTTAATAACTTTAATAGTTTCTATAAAAAACTTAGCAATTTATATTTCAAAGTCTGTAATGTAAATTAAAATTGCTAAAAGAATTTTCAGAACCATTCTTCTGGAGATTGCCTTTCACATCCATATTTAAAAATTAGCAACCTTTTTCTGGCTTCGCGCAAGTAGCAATGTATGCATGAAACATTTATGTATTCGGAATATTGTCAAATATAACTCCTCATCAAAATTTTAACCTAACCCTTAACCTTTAACCCAAACACTTTTATGTAAACTTCTTAAATTTTCGTTTTCTAATCAGATTTAAATAACATGTTTGCTAACGATCGACCTATCAATTTTATTCTTAGTGGAAACGATATTTCCGAAACGATAATTACACCAAACATGGTGAATGTCTACAACCTAAAAGACGTCAATCGTCAAAATTTTAGGTTGGAATCAAATCAAATAATTTATTTATCGATATAAGTAACATACATTACATACAACGATCATCATTTTTAGTCTATCAATGAGGTTCCCCTAACGGAGAAGAAAAAGGTGAAAGAAAATCTGTAGGTTTCCTCTTATTATTAATTACAAATCAATTACAAAATTTCGGTATCAATGTAATAATTGTAACTGTAATTCTGAATCAGAAGCTTTGAGAGTAAACTGCTAGGGCCTCACTCTTGCTCTCTACTGCCTCCGCCCATCGATGAGTGAGGTACACAAGAAGATCACCAGCTGAGCGACCCTGACGGAAGCCGTACTGGCGGTCACTAATCAACTGGTGCTCCTCTAAGTACCTCAAGAGCTGACAGTTTATAATGTACTGCATTATTTTGGAGAACAAAGGAGTGATGGCGATGGGTCTGTAGTTACCCGGATCTGAGCGATCGCCTTTCTTAGGGATCGGGTGCACCAAAGCTGTCTTCCATGTCATCGGGACAACGCCTTGAGAGTAGGAGTACCGAAAAAGATGCGTTAGAACCGGTGCCAACTCTGGAGCGCACATCCTCAGCTCAAACACCATCGGGTCCACTCGACTTCTGGATGTCCAGGGAGAGGAGTGCTTTTCGCACTGAGCTCTGAAAAATCTGAATGTCCGCCATAGAGCACTCTTTGTACGGGATGGTCGGCGGTAAGTTCCCGCTGTCATCGAGAGTCGAGTTAGATGCAAAAAGAGAACCTACAAGATCGGCTTTCTTTTTTGCGTCATGAGCCTGCGAGTTGTCCTCCTGTGCAGAGATGGTAGTGATGGCTGACTGAAATTCCCATGGACAGCCTTGGCGAGGGACCAGAACGCACGAGTTCCCGAATGAAGACGAACTAGTTTTTCAACAATTTTGCCAATGTGCTCGGACTTTGCCACAGTAATTAATCTTTCGAGGGACTACCTACCTGGCGGAAGAGTTATACTTATTTTTAAAAACGCTAGTTTTTGAATCCCGAGACGCCGATGCTTTAACCCAGACCCGATAGCAGTGCAGCTTTTGGCGAGGTGCCATTCTGCAGATGCCACCAATCCAAGGCTTTGATCTACCACCGATGGGCACTACAGAGAAAGGAACGAAGATTTCCATTACTTGGAGCACCACATCGGTGACCGAATTTGCAACGGCATCGGGATTATCTAGCGAGAAGCAAAGCTGCCCCCATGGGTAGAATGCAAAGAAAGACCGCATCCCTTCCCAATCCGCCGACCTGTAGTGCCAAACACGGCGATAGCCTGCAGATCGCGACCGCAATGGGCACATGATGGGCACTTTACTCCGAATCAGGCAGTCCGTTGAACCCAAAGGGGCATCGACGGAGACCACATAGCCGTCCAGATGAGAGGTCAGCAGAAGATCCAGCAGGGAAGGTGTATGATCCTCCACATCCGGAACCCGCGTTTGCAAAATAACCAGTTGCGTCAGATGATATGCTTAGGCAAAGTCAAAAACAGATCTCTCCGTATGATCAGTGGTTCGAGATCGTAGCCATTCGGCGTGGTGGGCGTTGAAGTCGCCGAGTATCACGATCTCTGCGGATGGGATCTGCTGTAGCACGGAATCTGCAGCCATTTGGACGTGGTCGATCAGTCGGTCAGTTTCGGTATTACCGCTGTAGGACCTATTGAGGCGCCCATAGACGCGAGAATAGTCGTCGCTGTCTATGCGTAGCCAAAGGGTGGACAGGTGCCTACCGTCAAGGCTGCCGAGGCGTTGAGAACATTTATCTTCTCGGACATATACACAAACTCCGTCCCGAGGCACAAAAGAGAGTTCCAGGCTGTATCCCGGGTAGGAAAGATGAGAGGTATCCGCCGGAGCGGATATCTGCGACTCGGTAAGAAAAAGCAAGGCCGGATTTGCTGTCTCCAGATGGTAGTGGACGGCATCAAGATTGGAATGGAGTGCCCTGATATTTCAGAAATCCACGGCAAGCGTGATAAGGAGTGCCGAAGGGTTTTTTGCTTCGTTTGCCTCAAACAGTGTGGGAACAGAGCGGAACGAAACTTGTCAAAACTTTTTATGCGTATTTGTTGTCACTAATATGCACATGTAAATTTTTTTTTCATTATATTATTGAAAAATTCTTTTGCTTCCCATAGCAGTTAAAAAATATGAATGAAAAATGTTCCAACTGTCTACCAGATGACAAGAGCACATAATGCCAGTAATCCATCGAAATGAAGAAAGTTGCAGATGCGTGTTCATCCCTGTGGACTAAGATGCCCCGTAGCCGGCGTTTACACTGGCTTTCTATGCACTTCAGAGTCCAACTGTTGTTAGAGTAGCATTCTATCCCTATATTATATTAGCATTCTTTTCATATCTATATTTGATGGTACAAGAAGAGTGTGGTATTAATTCAGACGACTTGAAGATATAAAAGGAACCTACTTGTTGTATCTCTTAAGTATTTAAGATTTTTCTCAATGAGTTAAAAACATGAATTCAAAGTTTATTATTCCTAATTAGAAAATATTCCTTTGCGTAATCGCGAGCAGTGCAAAGTAATTTATTACAAGAAGGTAAATTGCCGTCGACAATAGTATGTTTCGTGTTCGTGACATTCAACGAGTTCTAAATTTAATTAACTTTACTAAACAAACAAATGTTGTTTAGAGATATTATACGCGTACCTAAGAAGCTGCTTATATAATAAATTCAATATTGAGAAACTAATGAAAACAACTTTAATTTGGTTGACTCAGGCTTCACTTATTTTTTCATTTTTGTATAAAATTCGATATAAATTTATTTTAATAAATCACCTGTAAATGTAAATTTATATTATATTTGCATTTTTTATTAATAATAAGTAAGAAATTTCGTAATAAAAACATTATGTACATGTACATTAGATGTTTTTACATAGCTAGATGTAAAAAAATGTGTACATATAATTTTATATCCTCACGCTACACAATATTTGGATATGGTATGCAATATGGTATTTCATGTGTGATTATTTAGTACTTTAGTTAAGTAAGTCGTGTAGTAGACGGCGCAACAATAACACCACGCCCTCTACCCAATGCGTCTTCTAAGAATCAACTAAGGAAAAAGCATTGACAGTGCTATGGGCGACTGACAGGTCCACCACCTTTTCACCTGATAACCATCTTGAAAAATATCAGACAAAAAAGCAGCGGACTGGTGACGGCAGAAGAGTCTAAGATGCATAGTGTTCGTAATTGCCATTCCGCTTCAAAAGCTTAAAGATTATGTTACGAGGAAGGCGTACGTCCTGCAGTGGACTATTTCAAGCCGTTGTGATGATTGGTGGAGATTCTGTTGACCAATAAAATTATTCCTCTTGCACATCGTACACAAGTTTTCTGTATTTTTTTAATAATAAGTTACCATGGTCACAATGGAGTGGTACGAACTGATCTACACAGTACAAGTATTAATATTTTAGTGAAATTTAGTTTAGTTATTATATGCATTATTATCTCACGGAAGGCTCATCATTTCACCACTGATTAATAAAGTGTTTTCCGCTCTTTTATTTATTTGATAACACATATAACTACACAAAATCTAAGCAGATTGTTTTCAAGTTTGATGAGATATTTCAAAGTAATTAAGACCGAACAAAGTTTAGCTCAACTCGTGTACATCAGCTCATTGTTGTTATTAATGATTTCGTTCTCTTTAATGTTGAAAAGATTCATTATATATAATATTTAGAATTTTTTTTTAAATTTAATTATGTCTTAATGCGCTTTCCCAATTCTGATATAGAAAGAGAGAGGTCTGGTCTCTAAATCGTTTCGAGACAGATGGTGAGCCCATCGCCGTCTTAGTGTCCGAGCCAGCCGAACACATAGTTACATGGAGACATATAAACATATGACTCGAGTACCAGCATTAATCACCATCACACAAATGTTTGCCGTTGCGGGATTCGAATTCGCGACCATAACTTCGAAGGCCAACTAGACTATCAGGTCGGTACATTGAGATAGTTTGTAGGATAAAAGTATGTAAGTATGTAGAAGAAATTATAGATTTGTATAATACACTATAGTTATGTAACCGTAAACTTTTTATCAGTTTTTATTTGTACAATCAATTATCTTATCACCATTCCGTTCGCAACAAGAAAGTTGTAAGGCTGGGTCACGTGAAGCGGTTTGTTTATTTTACTTTTGTACTTTGTATAATTTATGAATTCGTTGTGATTGTTATGGTTGATGAATTAGATAAAATGCATTTATATTATACTGTTCATAGCAGAACTAATACATAATAAATAAATAAATAACATAAATAAATAACAAATAAATAAATAACATTGCTCCGACCCGAAGTAAGAAGTTAAAACACTTAAGATATGGGAATCGTAAACAACGAAGGCTACAAACACCCAGACCCGAGAAAATGTAGAAAAAGTGGTTTCTCTACCTTGACTCGTCCGGGAATCGACCCCGGGAACTGAGATGGCGACAACATGAAAACCGGTGTTTACGGCACTCGTCCACGGAGGTCGTCAAGTCGTCCACGAAGAACTGTGTTGATTGTATAAAGCGTGCAAAGTATGTCAATTTATTGAGTAAGAGTGGAAAATTAAAGATTTTAATAAATTTTGGAGGATTGTTTATATAATTTTGGAAATTAAGCCAGTGGCGAAAAAACACCAAATCTTTGGGTAAAGGTAAAAAATCTTCACTTTATTCCCAATGCTGCGGTAGAAACGGATCGTAACAAATTGAAACAATCACATCAAAAATTAACAAATTATCCAAATAAATTCAATAGGGTTCGACTGTATACGTGTTATAATTTAAATCTATAAATAAATGACATTCTGAAGTTATTTGACAAAGTATATTAATTTAATTTAACCAGCTTCTCGGATATATCCCATAGCTTCCGAGCCAATTCAACGTCGCGAGCTTGTTCATTACTCACGTTTACTGCGTGACAGTCCTTAAAGTATTTACCACTTAATTCCTTTACTTCAGGCGATACGGTGAGATATATTGTGGTTTGTGCTCCCTCCCATTGATCTTTGAAGCACGGTTTTATTAGTGGCTTTAGAATTTGAAAAACTTTGGAATCAATTTCGTTTAATATATCAGTTTCTACGACGCCTGGATGAAGACAGTTTGCTGTCACTCTCGTTCCTTTGAGTTTTCTACTTAGTTCAAGTGTGAATAAGACATTACATAGTTTAGATACTGCGTAAACATTGTTTCTACTGAATGTCTCTTGAGTTTCTTTCTCCATGTTAAGATTATCTAAATCTAGAGTTGCACGTCCATGTGCGATCGAGGAGACATTAATAATGCGACTAGGTGCGGTGGATTTAAGCAACGGCAATAATAAGCAAGTTAATAGAAACGGTCCGAAGTGATTTGTTTGCATTCCCAATAGTAATCCATCTTCAGTTTTCATATTAAGAGATCCATAGATGCCAGCGTTATTAATAAGTACATCGAGACGTTCTTCGGTTTTTAAAATTTCGTCGGAAAACTTTCTGATGGAAGATAAGGATGCCAAGTCAAGTTGTCTATAATGCACTTCGCTGTTGCCTGTAGAAGCAATAATTCGGTCCCTGGCGAGTGTACCGCGGCTTTCGCTTCGGCATGCTAATATTATGCGGGCTCCTCTATCGGCAAGATCCTTCGCTGTTTCATAACCAATGCCAGAATTTCCACCAGTCACTATTACCACTTTACCCACTAAATGTTTACTACATCTATAAATTCCTGAAGTTAATTTATTATAAACATAAAAAACCGCGTATACGAAAATATTTACTAAAAGCAGAGCTACCAAAAACATGGCGCGGTAATTATGAAATACGAGTTAGAAATGAGGTCATATCTTAATGATATCACGATACGTTCATGTTGATATAACTTTGATAGTGTGCGTGAGTCAAGTATCGGTGTGACGATATAATTATTATGTTACTATAACTTTTGAAGTAAATACCCATACTATTTTTGTAGAACCTTTGTGACTTTTTTCAGATGTACTTTTAAACATCGCGGTAGCTATTGTTTTTTTTTTTGTAGAGATGGGAGGCGAACGTGCAGGTGGCTCACGTGATGATAAGTTATTACCGCCACCTATGAACATCGGAAATACCAGAGGCATCAGATGCGATGCCGGAAAACTGAACTTTGATTTTTTTTATTGAAATTTGATTGAGAAATTATTGTAAACCTTATCGGTTAAAAAAATATCTTATTATATTAAATATTAACTTTATCGGTTCATTTGCCTATATATATGCCTATAATACCATATAGGCAAATGATATAATATATCGGCTCGGCTCGACGGGCTCACCACTTGTCAGTGGTGAGCCCGTCCCGTCTTTATGTCCAAGCAAACGATGTAATCGTACATAAGTTTTTGAAAAAACTCATTGGTACGAGACAGCCACCTGGGGATCGAAGTCGGGTCTCCTGACTCGAAATCCGATCACCGAACCGCTTGGATATCTTGACTTTATTTACGATTATAATAACATATTAGTGAAAAATATATAATGTATTTAATATTACATACTTTCTCCTTCATATCTCCTCAAGTTTCAATGACTTTAAAATAATAACATACCTATTTGAAAGAACTATTTTATTTATTACGACCGGTTACAGTACACATTCCACTTAAAACTGATACTAAAAGTGGTCTTTGACCAAAATAAATAGTTTTTTTTCTGAAACGTGACTTATGGTTCATAAAAGATATGTTTATAGGTATGCACATAGATTCCATTGAATCTGGCTAGAAAAGTTTTTATTTCTTATTTTATCTTCACGCATAATCCCTGACGGGGTAGCCAGAGAGAACAGATCGCCAAGTGTCACGATCCTTACATACCTCTTTCACTTCATTCAGATTCATCATTTTCTTTATACATGCACGTCCGAGTATCCGAGTACTCTTGACCCTCCCGTCTTCGAGCAATTTGCTTACATGGTCTTCAAAAGTTAGTCTCGGCCTACCTCGACCCCTTTTAATATCAACTTTCGCGTTATATATTTTCTTTACCATTCGGTCTTCGCTCATTCGCTCAACGTGCCCAAACGATCGAATCACGTCCTTATCCATTTTTGTGATAAAGTCATCTTTCAAACCTATCATTTTGCGAATCTCTTCGTTTCGCTTCCGGTCGGCGAAGGTAACGCCACACATTTTACGAAGAGATCACTGCATTCAATCTGCTTTTTCGCTTCTTCTGACATACCCAGGTTTCGCTGCCATATAACAAAGTCGGTACCAGCACTGCGTTATGTATCGCAAGGCGTGTATTTTCACTACGCCTTGCCTTTGGACTAACGCAGTCAGGGCACCGTTGACGTTGTTTCCGGCAGCGACACGCCTGTCCACATCTATATCACATCTTCCATCCCGGCTAAAAGCACTGCCCATGTACACAATCTCGCTGAGTCAAGCTGATCGCCCGATAGCACTCGCAATCAAACTGTGAACCTTTACCTTTATATAAAGGTACAATGACTGCGGATCGCCAATCATCCGGGACATCCCCTGTCCGCTAGCACAAACTGCACAGCAGATGAAAGCTGTCCCAGACGCGGGGCCCACCATGCTTGATCATTTCAGCAGTAACTCTATCTAGTCCTGCAACCTTACCACATTTCAAACTCCAAATCGCACATTAAATCTCTTTCATACTAATGAAATACTTTCCGATAAAATACTTTCCGATTTCTCTCGCATCCTACGCGTCAAAAACTTCGTGTAAACTTTACTTGTGAAACTGATCACCGGCAGTCAAACTGTGAACCTTTACCTTTATGTAAAGGACATCCTCCGTCCGTCAGCACATATTTCACAGTAGATGAAAGCTATACCAGACGCGGGGCTCACCATACTGAATCATTTCAGCAGTAACACTATCTAGCCCTTACCACATTTCAAACTTCGAATCGCATATTCAATCTCTTTCATACTGATGACCTCAGCATCATTGAAGTCCCGGTCTAGTATGCCGATTGCGGCGTCACCCCCGGATACTTCACTAAGGTCATCGCACGCAAACATTTCTCTATAAAACACACTCCATCGCTGCATGACGTCCGATTTGTTTGAAAGTAGGACGTCATTGGTCCGCGAAAGCACTTTATTCATTCTTAAGGCTGACGCGCCACTCCGGGCCCTTCCAACCTCTTTCCAGATGAGCTTGGAGTTCTCCCTAAAGTTGCGCGACAACCTTTCGTCCGCTTCCATTCTACATCTTTCACGCATTTCCTCAATCAATGCCTTCGTGTAAACCTTCTGCAGCTTATATCTTTCTTTCATCTTCTCTCTCATATTTTTATCATTTCTAGAGGCTAAGTAGTCTAGCCATGCTTTCTTCTTCTTATTTACTGCTTCTTTTACTTCATCATTCCACCATCCATGGCTAGAAAAAACTATATAATAACTTAATGATATAGACTTTCTAGATAGGTAATAATATAACCTTTCTATGTAGGTAGTCGGTCCTTCGGTTTGCCAACAACATAGTCCTGGTGGCAGGATCGCTGGCGGAACTTAGTACCATACTCAATGACCTCAATAAGAGCTCCCAACAGGTTGGTCTTAAGATGAACATGGACAAAACGAAGATCATGTCTAATATCCGTGTCACACCAATGCCACTTGTTGTTGGGAACGCTAAACTGGAAGTTGTCAACGAATACGTATACCTGTGACAAATTGTCAAACTGGCAAAAAGTCCAACAACGACCCAGAGCTCAGTCATCGAATCCAACTCAAACTTCGGAAAAAAAAACTTTCGGAACATCTTCTCGAAGAGTATACCTCAAACTCTTAAAACCAAAGTTTACAACCAGTGCGTGTGAAACGTGATCCTTCAGTGTAGGCCGTATGAGGAAGCTCAAAGTTGCTCAGCGTTCCATGGAAAGGGCCGTGCTCGGTGTTTCTCTGCATGATGGAATCTGCAATGAAGACATCCGCAGCAGAACTAAGGTAACTGACATAGCCATAAGGATCAGCGCGCTGAAGTGGCAATGGGAAAAAAGGTTCTCGAGTGGCAGACTCGTATAGGCAAGCGCATTAGTTAAATTTTTTTAGTTACTTGAGCGAATGACTGAGGACCGAATGGTAAAGAAAATATATAGCGCAAAAGATGACATTAAAGGTGTCGATGTAGATGTATGTAAGGATCTTGGCGATCTGTTCTCTCTGGCTACCCCGTTAGGGGTTGCGCGTAAGATAAGTAGATTGTTAGCTTAATTTTCAGCATAATATATTATATTTAAAAATAAGCATGTCGATAAGAAAAATTCTGTCACATATGTTTTCCCATATGAGAGTCTAGCATCGAAGGAGGCGATAAATACAGATGGCACAGAACCGTGCTTAGTGGCGTTGTTTTTAACTGATACAACACATTTAAAACTTTGAAAATCTTGTTTTATTTAGCGAGGCACGTGTAACTCAATGATTTCCCAAATGGTTGTGGCAGACATTTCCTCTCATTTTATTGGTGGTGAAGAATCATTTTGTTGGTCTATAATTATTAATCCGGTATTTATTAATAAATGACTAATTGATTATTTACTATATAAAATCAAATCTAAATCTTTATTTTTTGAAAAAGAAACATAATTTTCACTTATCAACGCTATGTGTTTTATTTTCATTTATATATTTATGAAGGTTGCAAAGAATAGTCCCACCGATGATCAAAGCATATCTTAAATTAAATGATAAAAGAGAAAGAGATAAAAATGTTTCAAGGACGAGATGACCAGTCCCTAAAAGTAGTGCCTGTTCGATACACACTTTACGAAGTCTATTAACCGGTATTACTAGATTGTGTTTGTTCCTATTGTTTAAAAATATCTACACATCATTCCCAATATCGTGGTAGTCAGAGATCTAGACAATGACCCTGTCACTATAAATCGTACATAAGTTTTACAAAAAACCCCTTTGGTACGAGCCATGCAACCTGGGCATCGAATTCGGGTTTCTTGACATAAATTTCGAGCACGCAACCAGTCTGCTATGGTGACATAGTATTTTTCTATTAAAAGCTTTTAAGCGTATGTCCACATATTGCAATATGTATTATGAGGCTAAGATGAATATTTACTTTTTTAATTTTTTTTCTAAAAGATTCTCTTCACTTTAGGTTTTTAATAGCTCTTATGGCTCTCTTTTGCAATATCAATATTGTTTATATATCAGCTGGATGCCCCTACAACAAAATGCCATATGAAGCTCTAATATGAAAATAACAAAAGTAGGTAATTCTAGACATTTCTGCATCAACCAGATTTTTTTCAGCATATGCTTCTGAGCTATGCCTATTAGCTACTTTTAATTTATAGGGGGGAATATATATGGGGGCTTTGCATCAAGTATTATTCCTTAATGTTATTCCTTGCTCCAAATGTTAGCTTGAAACCAGTGAACTTCGTTTGACATAGCATTATTCATCTTGTTGATTCTTAAAACTTTACGTTTGGTATTAAAAATTAGAAGAATCATCGGTGATTATTAAGTACTACCCTCTAAGTACTACAAAATTTCGACTAGATAATTCATATTTCACTCTAATATATAAACAAGTTTTGTTTAGTGGGTATAACGTACATTAATAATAGGTGAAAAATCTCTAAAATTTTAAATAATTGTAGTTTGGCCCCTTGGCAACTTATAAATATAATAAATGTCCCGGAACTATTTAGAATATGTATTTCTGTATGTTGTTCGTTAGCAAGGGTAAGACCTTTATCACAGTTGATGACATTTGTGTAAAATGACTCGTTAGAGCACCTAACTAGATTCCCAAGATACCTTTTAACAATTAACTAAATATAAACAAGTCATCACTATAGTTTTTTGGAAATAATAAAAAATATGGTAGAGCCACGCATCAGCTTTTGTTGTTGCATGCATGGGCCGGCTCGATCGGGGAAGTACCTCGACCACACAGAATACCGGCGTGAAGTAGAAGTTTAACAAACTTCTGCGTTTCGTCTGGTGAGTGTAGGTAACTTGAGGCCCATACCTTTCTCAAAGGCCGGCAACGCATCTGCTATTCCTCCGGTATTGCAGATGTTCATGGGCGGCGGCAATCATTTACCGTCAGGTGTGCCACCTACTCGTTTGCCTCCCTCTTCTATAAAAAATTAAACTTAAAGACAATTTATTTAAATATTTTATAAAAGTTTTAACTTTAGGTATCATAATTAAAATAAATAAATAAAATGCCAGTTAAAAACATTGCAAGGCGTCGGCATGAATAATGTGATCGCAGTACCAAACCCTCGCAGCTTAGCGGCTGTTGCCTGTCTCGAGTCTGTTGTATTTCAGTTTGGAATTTCATGCGTCAAAACCTTCGTGTATACTTTATTTGTCAAACTGGTCAATCCCTTACTTAAACCTTTATATAAGGGCACAATGACCGCGGATCGCCAATAATTTGGAACATCGCCAGATGAAAACTGTTTAAAACACGAAGTCAACATATTTGATCATTTCAGCGGGTCTCTGTCTAGTCCCGCAGCCTAACCACACTTCAGTTAAGAAATTAATATAAACCTAATACTTTTCGAGAGTTTACGAAGGTTTAATTTCAAAGCCTCATTTGGATGAATCGCATAACTCCAACTATTTCTAAGAAACCTATTTCTGACATCTATTCAGCATAATTTACCTGAGAACGTCTAGATACCTTTGTAGTCATTCACTAGTGGTTTAAATAAATATTTTGTTACCTACATAAGTCACAGTGAAATATTATATCTAACGTCATTTTTAATAAGCAAAGATATCAATATTTTTTTAGATTTCATATCCAAACTTATTTAACCTAGTTAACATTTTATTTCGGAGGTTGTTAGCTGTCAATCAAAATTAAGCAGTAATTATATTTCCCAATTTTTTTTATTAATTATTGAATAGAAAATATTTATTGTTTATAAATTTTAATAGTTCAGAAAAAGGTCTTTTATCTCAAATATTATTTTTATATTCATATCGTTGTAGACGTACCTCTTACTCGTACCACGTACTCTTTATATTTCTTTACACAGTTGTATGTCCTCACTGATTTAACGTTGCAGGCTTTAACAACGAAGTTATATTTAAGTTATTTATTTAATAATGCTCCTACAAGCTAATAATTGGAATTCATACAGTATCAAAATTGTACTGACTAGTAACAGTGGTAAATCGTACTAACAGTTGGGCTCTTACGAGCCCAACTGTTAGTGCGATTTAAAAAAGAAAAACTGCAAACATCTCTAGCACTTCAGTGTATTGTAGAGAAAAATAACTTGGCTAACTGTTGACCTACCAATTCGGAGCGGTTGACCACTACCGCTTTTACGAATTCTAGTCTATAACTCACTACTTGGTAATAAAGTAATAAAACATAAAATGTTAAAAATGGTAGTTTGCAGTTTTGCATACAATGGGAAAACTTTTTAAATGTTCATAGGCTCAGATTTAACCCTTAATATTTTAGAAAAAGAGATTTAAATATCGATATAAGACAATATGTCAATTCCAATAATGTCGTGGCTCTTCCCTGTAATGAATATTACAAATGTAGATTCTATGTCTTCCTAAACGTTGTTTGCGGCATTTGCCCATTTCTGTCATTACCTAATAGTATAATAACGTTTAGAGTTATTGTGTGCAAAGTTCTTAGTTCTCAAGAATGGCAACACACCTGTTGTTCCTTCCTTTAAACTGTTTCTTTTGCCTCCTATTACTATCATATACTATAAATAAGCCAGACTAGTAATGCTAGTATCAAATTAATTTGATGCCGCATGGTCTAGTATGCCTGAAGTTTGATACACGACAAAATTCTGTTTAATTTATGTACTACTAGCTTTTCTCGCCATCAACCGCAGCCATTGCTGTTTTTAAGATATTCCTTTAATCATCTCTTTTGATTCCTACAGAAAGAGAGGCGAGTGGTTAATTCTTACTAGTACATTCTTCTCAGAAGGCTGCGGCGACATTCTCTACTGTAAGGTATAAGTACAATATATAAAGCCTTTTGATTTATATTCCAATTTAATAAACTGTAACTACGTATGTTGTATATAAATAATTATTTAAAAATAGGGAGGGTCAAGAGTCCTCGGATACCTGGACGTGCATGTGTGAAGAAGATGATGAATCTGAAAGAAGCGAAAGAAGTATGTAGGGATCGTGACACTTGGCGATCTGTTCTCTCTGGCTACCCCGTCGGGGATTGTGTGTGAAGATAAATAATAATAATAATAATAATAACCTCTTTGGGGAAACCGAGGGTTTTGTCTGTGCGATACAGGATCAGGTTATTAAGACGAACAACTATCGGAGATACATCCTAAGGGATGGCACCGTCGACATCTGTCGAGCTTGTCGCCATCCTGGGGAGTCGCTTCGGCATGTCATCTCCGGTTGTTCCATGCTTTCTAACTCTGAGTATCTGCATAGACACATCTTAGTAGCCAGGATTTTACATCAGGAGCTCGCCCTTAAATACAGTCTCGTCGGACGGAAACTGCCTTACTATAAGTACTCTCCGGAGGCCGTGCTCGAAAATGACCGCGCCAGGCTCTATTGGGACCGGCCCATCATCACGGACAGGACGATTCTGACAAATAAGCCTGATATCGTGTTGATGGACCGGGCACAGTCAAGGATATTTTTGGTGGACATTACCATCCCGTATGACGAGAACCTCGTGAAAGCCGAAACAGACAAAAAGACGAAATATCTGGACCTGGCTCACGAGGTGACCGACATGTGGGGTGGGGTGCCCGCTGAAATTATTCCTATAGTTGTTTCTGCGAATGGGTTATTCCCAGTCAGCCTCGCTGAACATCTGAGGCGACTGGGACTCCGTGACGGACCGCTCCGAGCTCAAATGCAGAAGGCGGTGCTCCTCGATACAGCCCGCATTGTCCGCCGGTTTCTCTCCCTGTCGCCCTAACCCTCGGCCGTCTGGTCTCCCCTGTCGAGGGCTTCCGTCTGGTTGGTATTTATTTATTATTTTTATGTAGGGTTTATAACGTATATATTTTATAGTACTTTATTTATTTAATTTTATGTATTTTTATTTTTATGTATATAAAAACCAACCAAACGAGAAAATATAACAAATACCCCATAATAATAATTTAAAAATATTTCTAACAATAGAATACGATCTTATAATATCCACAATATCACAACTTCTGCTAAAACGGAATTCTTTCTTTCAACTTTTACTTCTCTCTCTCAATGCTCAATAAATAAGCAGTACTTTATTGTTCGCCATTATTTCAAGTGCTGGTCACTTGAATCATTCAAATTGCGTATTCCTCTTCAATTATTAATTCCAATGATTTTACCGAGACTGATTAACGTTTTAATAAATTATCTAGTAAAGTAATTAATTTGTTTAATTGTGTCAGATTTCTACTGTCTACTACATTTCAATTATTGAATTAAATTCTGACCTAGTAATGAATAAAATAGTAATGAATAAAATACACTTGACAATAAGTAGTAGGTAGGCTTGTTGCTGTGATATACCTTTAGCTACGTTCATACGTTATAGTAAAGGTAAGGGTATGCAAGTTTTTCCAAGCTGAGTTATCCTCTTAATTATAATTATTGTTATTCTTGGAGGCTTGTTGCCTATATGTATTTTACTTTTGTTTTTGCTGCCTCCGCAGAGTACGTAGTTACAATAGCCGAGTTACACGATTTCGATCCTCAGGAGGAAAGTGTAAAGATATTAGCTCTTAAAAGTAATTGTTAATAGTCATTACAACTATCGTCAAAGGTCATCGAACCCTTAAAACTTAAGAAGTGAGCGATCTCACTTCTTAAGTTTAAACTTAAAGCAAGCGTGTGTATTGTTACGACAGTAAATATCTTCATATACATATATATCCATACATTGGTACGAGTATTGGGGATCGAACACGTCTTTATAAAGCTTAAAAATCACTAGAATATAATGGTAACATTCCAGTTTTAGAGACATTTGGTTTCATCATTCGATCATTTAACTATACCTTAAAGGAAAGAAAGCCTGCAGTACATTCCTGTTTGAACTGTAGATTTGATGTACTTACATAAAAAATTAAATCTCTGGATCCATTCAATACCATAATCCGATAATTCAGAAAATTTTATACTTTATAAATACACTACCTTTCCGTCTGCTGCTTCGTTATAGTGAGCTATCAATGAATTTATAAGGCAGTAAATGAAATGTGTAATTACAACTCCTATATACGTAACTTCAAAAGTGAAGATTTTATTTACAAACTATCATTTTCATTTAAATCATTAGCCTCATACTGCTAAGTTCTGGAATAACATAGACCCACAAACTTCCCGCATGTTTTATTCATTTAAATAAGTAATTTCCGAAAATCCTTACTGATGTCTCATACTCATAATCCATCCCAATGTCCAATTTCATCAACTCCTATTCCAATTCCATCAAAACCACCTGTTTTAAGAATTTTGTGATTAATGGATGTATAAATGAGATGCCTTTAACTTTTATGTAAATATATCGAATCTTACATAAACAATCGAGCTTATTAATAACGAGTGATAGAAGAAATGAGATGGAAAAGAGTATGTTTAAAATTCTTACATTGTAATATGTTTAGTTTGTGATTTTTGAAGGAAACTACAATGTACATAATTTGTATATCATTATAAGATTTTATTACTTGCATAATATTCCGCTATTTTAATTATTATACGGTGATGTCGATAGGAATGTAATTATGCGAAGGAATGAAATTTCGCCAAGTAATAAATTATTCAAATGCCTCTTCAAATTCTTTAACGAACTCAGTTTATTAAAACATAATAAAGAACAAGAAATATTTTTATTGCGGAATTCATAAAGTTTCTTTTTTATACGTCATCACCATCTTATCTGAAAGTACTGTATCTGTACTACAGAAAGTTATATACGGATGTACCAAAAGTTAGAATTATACTCCCACAATTAATACTGAACTTGAACACATCTTTAGTATGATTATTAAATATTTTTTGGCTTTTTAATAACATTAGTTTTTGTCATAATATATTTTGAGAACATATTTAATAATACTGTGCAACAAATAAAGACTTTACTCTATTATCCTTTTTTTTCTTCCTTTTGGTTAATCATTTTAAACCTCGCCTTAGGTCGTAAACACGAAGACTGTTTCTACGCTTCTGCGTTGTGCCAGCGGGCTGTAGCGGAATAGTAACGGGAAAGGAACAGAGCGACTACGCTATGCTGATAATTTTTATACAGAACCATTCTCGACGATATCGGGAGCAGTATTGTGTTGACAGTCGAGCTTTACATTTCAATTAAGCGGTCGTTGTCTTGTTCCCTGATTTATTACTATTATACGATATTTTCGTTTGATAAACTCTGATTCAAGATTTACCCATGATATATTTTACTTTCAGGACTGTGATAAGGTTTTCTATGATAAAACTAAAAATATAGCATGCTGTGCCAACCTTCACAATTACGTTTAAAATAATAAAAGGTCGACTTTTTATTATTTCGACCTTTCATTTTATTTACAATTTCATAAAGTCATTTAATACTGACTGTGGATAAGCGGCTTTCAGACCAGTTTTCATAGTGATGCCTCGGTCTCTAGCTCGACTCCCGAACGGGCCGATGTAGAAAACCACTGTTTCCGGTTGTTTGTTGTCTCCGGGTCCGGGTGTTTGTTGTAACTACATTATTTCCTATTGCATAAAACAAGTGATTTAGATAATGATTTTGAGATCAGAGCGATGTTTACGTATATGTATATACATCATTCATATAGTATCTATATTAAAAATTGTTAAATGGGACGGGTACGTTTTAATCGCATTTCTAGGCGTACGTCTTCTTTTTCTTAATAAAGTATCAAAATTCCACTGCTGAACATAGGCCTCCCCTACAGTATGGCACAAAGAACGGTCCTCAGCCACGTTAGTCCATCGATTCCACAATATGTTTTACGCAACCATGTTGATTATGTTAAGTGTTAATGGTGTCCGGAGAAGAAAACATCAAATTTAAATTATAATAAAAACTACTAGTTCTTCCAGTACTATCAGCCCTACTATTACCTGCTGCTTTATTAATATTGTCTCGAAATTTTCGCGGAATTCCAAAGTTAAAAATAAGTTCCTTACTGGAACGGGACTCTTCGCAATTTCTAATAAAGGGGCAGACAGAGGTCTAGTCTAGATAATTAAGTCCCTTCGACCCACCTTCCACCGAAGATATTTTCGGGACGACGTGACAGGTGGTGAGCCCGTCGCCGTCTCAATGTCCAATCCAACGATAAATTTGTACATAAGTTTTTGAAAAATCCCATTGGCACGTGCCTGCTATCTGGGGACCGAACTCGTGTCTCTTAACTCGAAATTCCGACCACCCAACCACTCGGTTATCGTGAACCTTCGGATACATTAAATCGAATTCATAAAATAGTGTTAAAATGTATTTCAAAGGACATCTGTTTTCTTCCTAGTCAATCAAGATAATATTTAATGTTCTATACTCGTATTTCATTCAAATCTGTCCACCGCTCTCGAGGGAACAAATGTTAATTTATTCAATTAGTGATATTCTTTACTATACTGTTTTAATATTGTGTGTTTTAATATTTATAAAATTGTTACTATTTCAATAGATGGAACAGTAGGATGAAAGCTATGATTATTAAATAACGGATAACACTCGATGAATATTGCTCGCGGCTGTTACTACAGATTACAAGTAATGAAACCCAACAAATAGAATAATTGACGACCCCATAGTCTAATTGGTTTTGATTCTGCCTTTGAGGCTACGGGTTGCGAGTTCTCGTCTCTCTAGGGGCAAACATTTGTGTGATGCATACGGATATTTGTAGTCGAGCTATGGATGTCCATATGTGTATATTAATATTTATCTATGTAAATATGCTGTTGGTTTGGATACTAAGACGACGGGAGGTTCACCATCAATAACGTTATCCCAAATAGCTTTGGTGAAAAGTACTATATTGTTTGGACCTCTGATTTTCCCATTATTGGGTAATGTGTGAAAAGAACAAAGGAATTTACCACCTCCTTCCTTCCAGCTGGCATCGTAAAATGTGGCTGAGGTTTCTCTAATCCTTTAGCCTTGAAATTTTAATTGCCAGGGACAGACGATGCAATAACCACCTCGAAAAATATTAGATCGAAATTGAGTAGACTGAAGATAGGCTGCAGCGTCTAAGGTCTGGTACAGCAATCGCAATTTTGCTTGCTAAGCGTTACAAGCAGCATAATCCTTATGGGAGACGTCTATGTTCTGCAGACGTTGTTTACAGGTTAGTATAGTTGTGTTGTGAAGACATGCAGTAAATCTTTGAATATAAAAAATAATGACATCACTTTAACTTAAAGTGAAGAGTCACATTTTAAGAAAGTTGGGGGCATTCTGTAAATGCGGCCTATTTCATCAAAAAGGAGTTTTCGTTTGCACCTCGTTGAGACGGAAGGCTCGCACTTCAACCCCTAAACCATTAAACGGCTTAGCAGAATTGTAAAATAAGTCCCTCTCATTTGGTACTTGACGGCCAAGGAGAAATTAAGGGTTTAGGGCAATTTTACTCAACGGTTAATTGCTTGGGTGCAAATTAATTAATATATAGGCCTTTATAAATTTCATGTTTCCTAGGATGATAAAATAATAACGTAAATGCTTAATAGCGCTTTAACCTTGATTACTTAAAATATGATTAAAACAATGTTTCTAAATTTTAAAAACACATTTAGGTAGATTTATGCATTTACAAGTTACAAGTCGCCGAAAATATCTTAAATAGTTTTAAGAAAAGTACAGCAGTGTTTTTATTTGTTTGTTCTGCTCAACTTAATGAAGACTAAGATAACCTCTGTCGGAGCAGCTGTGAAGTTCCTTTCACATAATAGCATTTCAAATTGTTAGTTTCGAGTGCCTTACAAGTTACCAGATCATAATTTTAATTAATTTTCTGTCCTTGTCTCGCTTTTTTGCATTTACATATATGAATTTTATTGTTTTTCATTTTCTTATTAGATGTGTGCTTTAGTGTTTATAATGACGAATCATTGTTTTTATTTAGTTGCTATTAGTGAAAACCTGTTATTGGCTATAAGTTGTTATTTTGTTTGTTAAATTTTGTATTAAATAAGCCGTTGGTTTTCCATAAATAAATAAATAAACAAATAAATAAATCAATTATGATTTATAAAACTGTTGACTATGTCATGATTATGGCTTATGATGAATAATGAATTAAAAAAAAGAAATTGTTTTACCATGAGACTGTAATAATAACAATATTGTAATGTTTCGGAGTCAATGGATGCAGTCCTGCGTCCATCATCAGGATGGATCGACTCTCTGAAACAAAGACCTGCAAACACAAGGGCCTGCAGGTGGCTGGACGGTCTTTTGTGGCGAATTCTAGGAGAGGCCTATGTTCAGCGGTGGATTCTCTATCGGCTGTAAAAAAGAAGAAGAAGAGACTGTAATCTTTAGTCTAGGTATTTAATTGTATAAAATTTTCAACACCTAATGTTAAACATTTGGGTGATACCAATGTACTAATAAATGGGGAAGAGTTGAGCTTTGTGGATACAGCTGTTTTTCTCGGAATAACACTTGATGCGAGACTTTAATGGGGCCCCCATATATCCCGGCGAGTAGGTTAAGCTCTGCAGCATATGCTGTAAGAAAAATAAGGCTCTTAACTGATGTACAAACGGCTAGACTTGTTAATTTTAGTTACTTCCATAGCATAATGTCATATGGTATTCTGCTATGGGGTCATGCAGCTGACGTACAAACGGTATTTGTTTTACAAAAGAGGTCCATACGAGCTGTATATTGTCTAAATTCCCGAGCAACTCTTAGAGAGAAGATTAAAGAAATTTATATTTTAACTGACCTTTCAATACATATATGAAAATTTGATGCGTAAAAACATTATTACTTTTAGCAACACTTCTGATGTACATAATGTAAATACTAGGAACAAACACAAGCTTATAACACCGGTTACTAGACTCCATAGAGTAAGTAACTCGTTTTTAGAGCGTTGAATACGCTTCTACAACAAAGTCCCGGTAAATGTGTACAGCCTGTCTATTTAGGGTTAAGAAATTTATTCAACAAAAGCTTTATAGGAAGGGTTATTATAATATAAATGAATATATTAATGACATCAACCCCTGGGAAAGAGGTGATCGCTCCCAAGCAATTTCTACAAAATATCACATTATATTTGTATAATGTATTATATTTGTTAAAAATGTTGACCAAAAAAGAGGATACCTACGGAGTTTCTTTCGCCTGTTTCTTCTCCGTTAGAGGAACCTCATTACGAAACGGTGTCGATAAATAAATAATTTGATTTGATTTGAAGAGCTGTTACCGGTCTAGGGAAGTGGTCAAGATTGAGGTCTCTTAGGAAATAAAAAGAAGGAGACATTTATTTGTTATAAACATGTTTAAATGTGTCATGTGTCATCTCTATGGGATATGATGTCAGAAATGTTGATGCCTGAGGTGAAGAAGGTGCAGTGAAATAGTGCAGCGCCATAGCCCTTACTGAGTTATTAATAAACTGTCTCGTGGTCCAATATTCACAATTAAAATCATCTCGTCTAGTTCGCTAATTACTGACACTGCAGACTCTCTCTTTACATCAAGCCTACTATGTGGGTAGTTTTGATTCATCTATTTCTGATGTGGTCACTTCGGATGAATCAATCTGTTTATGACTTAACAGCCGTAGTTTAGTAGCTACTGTTAAAACTTACCACTTATTAATCAACGCAACTCGCACGGAGATGTACTTAAAGTAGTTATGGTTGTTATTAAAATATATTTTGCTTACAATCACGCTTTGTTACATACACACAAACAAACATAACGGCTTTTTAAAGTCCACTATGGGATATAGGCCTCTCCCAAGGGGAGGATTTGCCATAACCACCACATTTGGCGAGCGGATTGGCGATCGCAGTACCAGACCACTCGCACCTCAGACGCTGCTGCCCACCTTCGGTCTGATTATTTTGGTCTAACATTTTTAGAGATGGTTATCCCGCCATCTATTGGTTACTATTACGATATTCTAGGCTCATTCCCTTAGTCGCCTCTTACGATACTCACGGGAAGAAAGGGAGTGGCAACATTCTTACACCGTTATCACACGCTTTGTTAAGCCAGTCTTAGTTTTTAATTTAGTTTTAAAAACATTTCAATTTAGAATTATTTTTATTAATATAATAACAGTATGTCAAAAGTCTACTTCTAAACATAGGCCTCCCATGATACTGACATAACGGATTAGCACGTAGATCCATCGATTTCCTTTTATCACTTTATCAGTTTATTATCATAAAAAAATATTGTCATGATTTTTTAAATATTAACTCTAAATTTTGTTTTTTTATTTATCAAAAATTTTAAGTCACGATAGCCGAGTGGTTAGATGGTCGGAATTACGAGTCATGAGACCCAAGTTCGATCCCCGGTGGCAAGCTCATACCAAGGGGTTTTTCAAAAACTTATGTACGAATTATTTCGATGAATTGGACATAAAGACGGCGACGGCCTGTCCACCTGTCACGTTGTCCCGAAAATATTTTCGGTGGAAGGTGGGTCAAAGGGACTTAATTGTCTGGACTAGACCTCTGTCTACCCCTGTATTGGGAATTGCGTGAAGATTTATTTTATTTTTAAAAATTTTAAGATAAAAAATGCCAAAACTTTACTTTTTGTTAAAACTCGATTCTGGCGTCTTTCTTGATCTCTTTTGAAGTAATCTCTAATATCTCATCGAGAAGAAAAGAAAAATATAATTCGTCAATATTATGCATGTCTTTTAAACTTGCACAAGCTTAGGCTAAATTTTAATAAAACATTTTGATGTTATACGCTTACAACGTATTTCAAAGTGCAGCAAAGCATGCAACGAGTAGTTCTGCCTGCTTGGTTTTCTGCAGCATTTGCCGCCCTAAGCCCTGTGAATAATATACATCTACGCTTTACTTCCATATCTATTATGGAAGAGCGTACAGCAAAAGATTTTTCTCTTTATTTTTTTTTTCAGTATTTTCACTTTAATATTAAATAATAAAAGGTGTCTTATATCACAGATGTGACATAACACAGAATAAAGATAAATATTTTTAAAACTCTGTATACTTTTTATTTTATTAAATTAGTATTAAAAGTATAAAAATTTGAAGTACCAGGAACACAAAAACATAAAAAAGAATTTTGCAATATGCTATAATTGTCATAAATTTTAATTATCCTATTGTAAAATATTAATCAATTAGTTATTAATTATAGTTTTTAAACAACTAAATAAAAACGCGATACAATCCTTAATATGGTTTTATTTTAAATGTGTAATGTTCGCATCTAAAAGAAATCAATAGTTATTAATTACCTAATCAACCCTCTTACTATTTAAATTGTTCAATGATGCTGATCCTGCAGTTTTGTAGATTAATTATCATAATATCCAGCTTGCACCGCCTGGCACTTTCCGAAACCTTTTCCAACACCCAATTCATAAGCTAATCAAGCCGACGATACAAATCGACGACGACAAACAAACAACAACGATAAGTGGTGAGTCTATCGCCGACTATGCCCAAGCCAACGATATAAATCGGACATCTGTTTTGGAAAACTCATTAGTCTGAGTATTAGTATCTCCTGAGGATCGAATACGGCCACATCGGCACATAAGCTTAAAAAACTCTCGTTCTTCATAGGATTCAAAGTTGGGACTCCGGTGTCGGATTTTTAAATGCCCAATTACTCGGCTAACATTATATTTTAAAGATGATTATTATTAAGTAAGAACATCTTACATCTTATTCTATTAAATGTTTCACTCTTGTGTTTACTCATCTTTGATAAGTTATTATTGCTATAAATCTCGAGTTATTTCATGCGCATTAAACCCTTTGTCGACAAGAATGTAATTTTGCAAAGGAACGTAATTTCAAAATATAATAAAGTTTTCAAACGCTTGACATAAAGTATTTTATGAAGTAAGTTGATACAGCTTACTGTGTCTTAAAATCTTAAGCAAATGATTTCTTCGAGCTCATTTTAAGTTACACATTTTTTGTAGATTTTTATGCCTATGACTATGGCGGGAAGACTATAATGACTGATATGAAAAATTAAATGGCTCATATAGCACAGCTCCCGTAAGAAGGTTACGGGAGGTTAAAGAAAAAAAAAGTAGTCATATTATGGAGAAATTTTAAAGTAGAAAGATTATTTTTCTCCGTATCCAATAAAAAAACTTACAATACATTTTTTACAATATGAAAAATGAAAACAGAATGTACATGGAGGGTTAATTTTACATGAAAATGAATCTTATTAGGTAATTATTTATTTAACTGCAGGGTCGAGCATCATATAATTTTTTTTAAGGAAACGAGTTGTTGGGTACTTAAAATTTACAAAATTATCTCGTAAATATGAAATTAAGGGCCAGTACACAGTTACTACGGTAAAATGGCCCACAAAATTTGGGGCTTATTAAAACAAAAGGAATTTATTTCAGGTTTTTTCTGGTTTGTAACATAAAAAAAATATTGTAGCCTACAAAGTAAGAATGTAAGATATAGGCTTTTTAATGAGAGATTATTAGCTATTTAATAACGATGTGATATAATTATTTTTTTAAATGTTTATTTTTTTAATTTTTATATGGGTATCCTTGTACAGTATATAATTTTCACATTCAGTCAATCAATGCGTGTGGTAGCAGTGTAAAATATCTTCTATTTCTACTTCTGTTTTAATGTTATATTTCACTTTTTAAAGCGAGATAGTAAATCGAAGACTCGTTCTACCCATCTTATCCTTAAAATTAAAATTTTCCATTTTTAAATTTAATACACACATATTACGTATGATACGATAACGTAAATTTGATATTTTTAAATTAGAAAGGTTTTATCTCGGGCGAAAGTCTTACCCGGCCATGTTGTTCCAAATGTAGCGCCTGTGAAATGAGGGACGAAAAACTTAAAGGTCCATACATTTGACCACCTGATGCATAGGAGTGGTAGAGATTCACATAATACGCCTATCGAAGCCTTCATATATATAACTGCCTGTAAAAGTTCGCAGCTGCAGGATATGGGCAACTGCCGATTAGGTCATTAAAAGATTTGCCACAATCAATACGCTTGGCAAGTGGATGGACGATTGCCGTACCAGAAATCTGGTGCAAGCCTTAGACACTGTGATCTTGACACCAATTTGACAAATACCATATCGAAATATACAATAATACCATTTCAAAGTTATGATCGGATATTTTTAAAGATAGTTATATCGCCATCCAGCGATTGCCGTAATGATATTAAAGACTTTTACTTTTTACTTGATACTAACAGAAAACAGGGGTCGGTATATTCTTACGACTCTTGAAAAAATAGTTAAAAGTTATGCAAAACTATTCATGCAAATGGAATTGTCAACATTGTTTTCAGATGTTATATTATTCAAATTTATAAAAAAATATCTTCACGCGATTCCTAATGCAGGGATAGACAGAAGATATAGTCTAGACAATTAAGCCCCTTCGAACCACCTTCCACCAAAGATATTTTCGTTCGCTTTCATCACAACGTGACAAGTTTTGAAAAACCCATTGGTACGAACCTGCCATCTGAGGTTCGAACTCGGGTCTCTTGACTCGAAATTTCGACCACCCAACTACCCGGCTATGAATTTGTGAATTTATGATGAAATAAAATATTATAACTTTACGAATTCACGTAAAGAGTAATCTGTCCTACAAACGGTACGATAGTGTAAGTATACATATACAAAACATATATTGACAAAAGTAAATTTCGTATCTTTCATTTGATTTTCCATTTGATTTTTCATTTGGTTCGATGAATATCTGTACCAGTATTGAATGAAATAAGAGAACAGATAAACAAAATTTTTGTTAAATCTACATCGAAGTCATTTCTTTTGATGATATTTGATGCGATAAATTACGTAGCGCTACACTTGACACCAATTAACTTTGATAACGAGACTGAGAGCGATACAATGGTATATGAAGTAGTTGCGGCGTTCACAAAAATCGAAGAGAAACCCAATATTGTTTATAACAAATACAAAGTATTTGCAATAAATTTATTTTATGGGAAAACATTGTCTAATATAAATAAACTCCAATATATGTATTTAACTATGAATTATATTCCATATAATTTTTTGTCTATATAATATAGACAAAAACATGATTCAAAATTTTTACATTTATGATACACAAAGGTCATAGACTAGTTTTTGTAAAAGATACAACTATTTATCGTCGTGTGCAAAGTTGTAAAGGCAACAACTAGGTTTTATTTATTTATTTATTTATGCTTTATTGTTTACACCTTATTTAAAAATATGTAACAATGGGCGGACTTAATGCCATATGGCATTCTCTACCAGTCAAGCTGACTTGATGAGGAAAAAATTAAGTGGCAGGTGCATTAAAAACCTATAAAATTATACCATACATAATATACTATAAATAACATACACATGTATATATAATTACAAAGATATATGAATATACATACACATATCTATACCATGATAAATACAAATATAAATACTTACATACATATAAAATAAGTTTAAATCAGATGAAATACACGATACAGAAAATAATAAGGAGAAAGTTACATTCTTCAGATAGTGTTATCCATTAAATGTTTTTAAGTGATCTTTTAAACAATGGTTTATTGGGAGCAGCCTTGACGTCATCAGGAAGCGCGTTCCAGAGGAGTATACCCTTAACTGTGAAAGAAGAACTGAAGAAGCCCGTACAATGCTGCGGGATATGGAGCTTTAGTCTGTTTAGTGAACGAAGTTCTCGAAAAAGAGTTGAATGGAGATTTTTAAAGTTATCCTTTAAATAGGACGGTGAATTAGGATCTGTTAAAATAGAATATAATGTTAACAGAATTCTGGAGCTACGCCTTTGACGAATAGTAAGCCATTTAAGCTTAGAACGATACGAAGAAACATCGTCATACTTACGTAAACCGAAAATGTAACGAATGCAATTGTTAAGCAGGCGCTCCAACTTATAGAGAAGATTTTGTGTTAGGTCCGGGTAGCACACATCTGCATAATCAATTATGGGTAAGATAAGAGTATAGACAAGCATAAGTTTGGTTTTACAAGGTACAAAATTTTGTAAACGGTAAAGGCAACGCAGAGTGGCAATAACTTTACCAGAGACCTCAGCAACCTGTGTCTCCCAGGTCATGTACTGATCTATATGCAGGCCGAGGTTTTTTAAGGAGCTTGAAAATGGAATGATTGTTCCATTATAATGTACAGGAATAATGCTACCATAATCGACCTTGGCCAACATCTTTGTGCTACCTACGATAATTGTCTTGAATTTAGCGGGATTTACCGTAATTCCATATCTATTAGACCAGTTACATATGGCTTCAAGGTTATCGTTGAGATTTTTAATATTAGGGTTATTTTTTTAAATCAAAATATATATAACCTGGTTGTTGTTGACTCAATATGTATTGTTTTAAATATAATATAAATAAAATGTATTTTAAGCGCTTTAGAATAAACAATAAAAAAATAATTCCCCTTTTTTGTACTGCGATTTGTATGCTAATCTTGTGATCCCCATGCCCATCGTAAGGATTAGGACAAATCCTCCGTACGTGAGGGTACCTTTGTACTGTAGTGGACTTTAACAGGAACGTACATATGTTCCATACGTGTGATTATTTTCTAAATTGATATCCAAATGAAACTAATCGTATGATTAGGACAATATTTGTATTCTTTAAAACATCTGTTATCATTACTAACATTTCTTTATGTAAGAAAGTAGAATTAAAGTATGTTTTATAATACATTCATTATAGTCTGTCTAATAACATCATTAACGACCCCCCCGTGGCTGCGTGGCGCAGATACCGGTTTTCTTGTCGCGAGATCTGAGGCGTTGTGTAGATTTCAAGTTACTGATCGGTTATTTGTCTCTAATGTCTCTGGTCTGGGTGTATGTGTTAAACTCGTTGTTTCTAATTAAATAAGACTAGTTATTTAGCTAAATGTTATGGAGTTACAGCAATCTGATATTATCCACATTTATTATTATTAATTTTACAAGAGGTAGTAAAATTTTATAAAAAAATTAAGCGAATCTTGGTCACATAGGTTGTCTATTACAATTAAACGTTCAATTTGCTTTACCGCATAGGCAAATTTCAACTACGATGATAAAATTGCGATTTACACGATTGAATTAACATTGTACGTAATGCAGTCGTGCAAATTACAAATCGTTGTCTCATAGTCTTTAAAGATGTCATTATTTTATTCTTTACTTTGAGTCCAGAAAGACCAATCCAGAACATTTAGTTAGGTTATATAATGTATGTATATTACTGTAGTAAATTCTCCCGTATATGTTGCAGTACAAACTGTAGAAGTTGGGTCCTATCCCATCCTAATAATATAAATGCGAAAGTTCGTAGGTATGTATGTTTGTTGGTTAACAACGCTTTCATAGCTAAACGAAATGAGTTGAAATTTACCACATATATAGTTTTCTATCCAATTTAACACATAATCACGCAAATACGACTATATAGTTATCATACTTTATTATAATACTTCATATGTAGTTTTTTTATTTACTAAACATAGTAGTAAAACTCTCATATTTTCATTTCTCTCTGGATCCAATTCTGAATTCCACGCAGACGTAGTCGCGGGCAGAAGCTATTATATGAATATAGAATACAGCGATTTCGAAAATATTTATATATTAAATATTTATATGTTATTTTGGGTTGCCCCGAAAATATCTTCGGTGAAAGGTGGGTTGAAGGGACTTAATTGTCTAGACCCCCTTTAATAAATAAATAAATAAATAAATAAATAAATAAATAAATAAATAAATAAATAAATAGATAAATAAATAAATTGTCTGCATGTCTTGGATCTGGGTGCCATTAGTTTGCTACTTACTTTGGAACCCGAGTAACATAAAATACATCCTTGAGCAATGTCTTTGTGTTTGTATTACCTTTTTTTTGTACTACATATACTTCTTTTTATTATATATCACAGAAGAAGGTAGGTTCCACACTTTTCAAAAATATCTCCATTATTAAGAAGTTTACTTGGCAAGCGGAAGTCACGATAGCCGAGTAGTTGGGTGGTCGGAATTTCGAGTCAAGAGACCCGAGTTCGATCCCCAGGTGGTTGGCTTGTACCAATGGGTTTTTCAAAAACTTATGTACTTATTATATCGTTGACTTGGACATAAAGACGGCGACGGGCTCACCACCTGTCATGTTGTGCCGAAAATATCTTCGGTGGAAGGTGGGTCAAAGGGACTTAATTGTCTAGACTAGACCTCTGTCTACCCCTGTATTGGGAATTGCGTGAAGATATTTATTTATTATTTATTTTACTTTTTTTATACTGCATGTATTTTTTTATTTTATATCACAGAAGAAGGTAGCTTCCACACTTTTCAAAAATATCTCTACTATTAAGAAATTTACTTGGCAAGCGGGTTAGTGAATATTGTACCAGACACTTCGCATCATAGACATTGTGTTATTTTGATCAGGTATTTTTGAGAAAGTTCTCCCACCATCTATCGGCAGTAGTTGCCATTTACAACGTATATCCTTCAGTTGCTTCTTATGCGAACTACGAAATTATAGGGTGGTATTATTCGTATGCCGTTATCACAGAGGAACAGAAGACTGATATACGGAGGAAATGTTTTTAAAAAAGTTCAAAAGGTATTCAAAAGGTATGGAGATGGCCTGTTTTGGTTATTTTCAGGCTTAACAAGGGCTCGTTTTTTTTAAAGCATCGCTTGGGAATTGATCGCCTAGTGAAGTCATTTCGTTCTGTTTTAGATATGATCATCTTCTGCAGAGACTTCAGTACTGGGTGTCTCAACTATCTTCTGTTCAGATATAGCGTTGTAGTACGCCTGTTTTTTCGCTTATCGTTGCATGTAAATCATCAGAATACATTTATACAATCACGCTTATTTCCCGTAGCGGTAGGCAGAGACCACTTGCTACGATCCTTACATACTTGTTTCGCTTCGACCACTTTCATTATTCCCTTCACACATGCTCTTCGGTTCAGGGTGCTTTTGACCTGGCCCTTGAACCCATGAAATGGTTTATTTTATATGTTCTTCAAAAAAGTTTTAGCTACAACATGTTAAAATAATTACCAAAAAAATAATCTGCCTTCGCTTGTTAAATTATTTAGGGAAATAACTTAAAATAATTATATTGAAAAAATTGTTCAAACGTAATTGAAACTTACAAATATAATGACGATGCTGACCAGTTTCATCGCGAAAGATTTTTTAAAGCATATCTTAGGTTCAGCATAACTTTATGCTTTAAAAACCAACAAAAATGGATAATAAGGTACTTGGCGTTATCTTACGCATAGACATTCCGGTAGATGGCTAAAAGGCTATAAACAGGCATAAGTAAAGAAGGATATTTAAAATTTCAACTTATGCGAGTAGGACACGAAGGGTCGCGGATCCAACTCGTGTGAGTGGAAATAAAAAAAAAGTTTCCTTAACTTAATAGCGAAATTTTTTTTATGAATGAATTTGTGCGTATAAAACACAAATACATTCACATCCATTCTGTTAACATAGCGCTGAGGCCTATGGGGACTCTAAGAAGTACCCCTGCTTTTTAAAGTACCGCCACCAACATCCCTCAAATAGTGTATTAAAAACCGGGCATCTAATTCACTTAAGCATCTTTTCGGCTTTTACTCTATATGTATATATGTCTGTCAGTAGATTTTTCCTGGAAGCTTAAAAGATGGAATGTATACAACATGACATTAGTGATAGAAATTGAAGAAATTTCTTTTAATAAATTATATTATGTTATAAAATTCTGAAAAGAAAACGAATGAAGTGTATTGGACTGAAAATATTATGCGAACATTGTCACCGTTCAGTCAGTTATCAGATTATAAACGCCGTGATGGTAGGTATCTTTCTCAATATAAGCTCTATAGAATGAGTGTATGAATGCTCCATTGATGTGGAAAATTTTATGAAGTGAACATATTACGAATGTATAATTACCAAAAGTATGTTTTTTTAAATTATATGAAAATAGCGTTATATTTTGCACAAACGGCAAAATTGCTATACCAGCTTCTGTATAATGTATTTGATGTTACTTTTTTTTTACATTTTTTTTGATGTTTTTTTTGTAGCAAAGGGAGGCAAACGAGCAGGTTCACATGATAAAAAAAATATAAAAAAAATATCTTCACGCAATTCCCAATATAGGGGTAGACAGAGGTCTTGTCTAGACAATTAAGTCCCTTCGACCCACCTTCCACCGAATATATTTTTGGGACAACGTGACAGGTGGTGAGCCCGTCGCCGCCTTTATGTCCAAGCCAACGATAAAATTCTTACATAAGTTTTTAGAAAAACCCATTGGTACGAGCCTGCCACCTGGGGATCGAACTCGGGTCTCTCGACTCGAAATTCCGACCACCCAACCACTCGGTTATCGTGACACATGATGGTAAGTGACTACCGCCGCCCATAAACTCCCGCAATACTAGAGGTATAGCAGATGCATTGCCGGCCTTAGAGTGAAGAATTGGGGAAGGGGGATGTGTGTGTGGGCCTCCGGTTACCTGCACTCACCAGACGAAACGCAGAAGTTTGTTAGACTTCTACTCCACGCCGGTATTCTGTGAGGTCGTGGTACTTCTTGGGTCGAGCCGGCCCATTCATGCAACAAGGAAAGCTGATGCGTGGCTCTACCACTTTTCTAGTTTAGCCTAAGCTTCTAGAATAAGGTCTAGGTAGAACCAAGCGACAGCTTATGCTGCTGCTGTACGAATGAGTCTCTGTCCCATGCAACCCACTTGTTTAGTATCTTAAAATCGCATAGCAAGTCATCCATCCCCCGAACTAGTTCCCGGCTTGTAGCGTCGGTGGGGCTTAGTAACCGTGGCTTGGACACGAACAATGAACCAAGGAACCCATATAGCCAGACTGATTTTTCAGGGTAATGGCTGGCCCGAGTTGCCGGTCCGAGTGGACTTGCTCAGCCCACTTCAGATGCGTGTTGGTGGACTGTGGAGGGATTGTTTGCGTCGTTGCCTTTGCACCGCTCTTCTTGCCCTCCACAGTCAAGGAGGAGTCGCGGCGGAAGATGAGTTCTGGTATTCGGATCGCCATGCTCCTTTTCCGTGACTCTGGGAGTCGCCAACCTATTGCCAAGTTAGCCTTGTATTGATCGTATCGCACTGCCACATAAGGCATTTAGTACTACCTTACCTACCTTACACGCTGCTGCCAGTCGAAGATCTCCATTTTTTTAGTAGCCAACGCAATTCTCACAGATTTTAACTTAGTCGGATTTTACGAAACGGATGGTAAAAGGGAAAATTTTAACGCATATTTCACACGGCATCGGTGTTATTTTTATAGTTAAAATATAACTACGAATGTTGAATCAGACTGTTGGAGTAAATTATGTTCATCCATGTTGGTTACACAGGCATCCAAAGTTTGTTTTAAAGTATGTAACAGATCTGGGTCTCGACATTAAAGTTATATATGTTTGGAAATAGTGAAGTTGAAGGTGTAGAAATTTACACTGTGGTAGCGATCACCCTATTATTCCTTTGTTAAGACAGCAAACATAACTATATCAGAACTGAAATTATTTAAACTTTAGTGAGTTATTATAACTCCAACAATTAAAAAATAAATCAACTAAAATTTGTTATCTACTTATTTTTTATTTCAATTATTGTAAAATAAATTTTTAGTAAAAATATGAGATAATTTGGAAATTTAAAAGCTGTTAAATAAAGAAAAAACATTGGAAGAAAACTTTCACCATTGTGTTTCAGGTGGTAACATATTTCAAATATTTTTGTAAAAGAAATTTATTTTGTAAAAGATTATTTCGATCATATGTATCATAACTATTTATTTTGTTATATAATGCGGATTCGGGCTTAATGATGTTAAATACCGTTTTTACCAAAGTCTTTATGGACGGAGTATGTAAGAATTTTGAATGGTCTACCGTAAGATTTACAAACATTTTTGTACCGCTATTAATTTCTATCCCCTCGTATAAAAAACAACCATGAGTGGTGCAATCATATATTAATATTATAGTTGTTATCAATCAAATAAAATAAATGTATGGTTTAGTTTTCTTCTGTTTTTCATCCTTGAGGAACCCCTTAACTTGAAGCAAATCATGATTTCCTTTTACTTTACTCTTTACTTTTTCCTCTTCCTTCTTCACCTTCTCGATATCCATCTTAAATACAAGCAACGTTAGCTTCTCTGGTGTTGCAAATGTATATTGTTACTTCCTTTCTTCATTATCTTTAAAAGTCCACTGCATAATGTCGGCTTCTCCGAAGGAAGGATTTCCTATAATCACCACTTTTGACAAGTTACTGGTGAAAGATGTACGAAACATCTTGCACGCAAGATGCTGGTACCTATTAATGAGTGTTTTATTTTTGAAAATGGTAATTAAACCATCAATCGCTATCGTCGCCATTTTCATTATTCACGAAGGTGTGGTTCAGATGTACAGCATTGGAAATAACTAAGAGTCTCAGATAAATAACTAATTTAACAACATTTGAAATTGAAATATTAGTTCCCTCCATCCATAACTTTGCAGTAGCAACTTAAGTTCAAACAGTCATCAGAGTTGACAAAGTTTATTGCGTTTCAGTGCTTTAGAATCAATACGGTGGTTGTATCATACTATTTTACTGAGATAGCTATGTAGCATCAAGATCGAAAATTACCTAACTTACAAACTTTGAAGAGAAGGTTATCTCCAACTGGAAGAAGCCTTTTGATGAAAGAGTTATAGTAGGAATAACTAATTAAATGTACTTTTAGTAGGCATATTGGTATATTTTATGAATAATAATAATTGTCAACATAGTTTATAAATACCCTGCATATATTCGTATGTGCATCGTTTTGAGTTTATGTGACCATCAGTGTAGTAGGGTTCACAACGATATTTCTATGTGTTTTGAATTATTTGTATCTTTTTAGATCGTACTAGTAATCGCAGGAAAAACTAGAAATATCATTTTATTACACTATTACAAAATCTATTTTCACGCTATTCCCTGTAGTGGGCTAGACAGAAAATCAAGTTCTTTCAACCCCCCTTTCACCGAAGACATTTTTGGACAAAGTGACCGGTTGTGAGTCTGTCGCCGTCTTTTTATCCACGGCTACGATATAAATTGTACAAAAATAAAAAAAATCTCATTAGTACGAACCCATCACCAATGGCTATCGTGACTATTAGCATTGAATAATTTGTTTCCTTTCTAAAACTTTTTGTTTAAAATTAAAAATTGATATATAAATTTATATTTCGGTAATTCCATGCGTACGCTGGTACGAGTGTGATTATGAAAGAGATTTTGATACATATCAAAATTTGCATCCGCTGTAATTATATCTTATAAATTCAGAGAAGACAGGCTTCAACTTGTTATAACCGCCACAAACGGACATAATAACAGAATTTCTGTACAAAGTAACAAATAGCTAAAGTAGTACAAGTATAACAAGCCAAAACGTGTCTAGTGCTGACTTTAGTTAGAATTCAACTAAATTATTCGCTTTTGTTAGACAGTTTTCTTGTGTTTACGACATAAGTATCTTATCCGAGCTCAGTTCCAGTGCCCTTAGTAATGGTTCTGTTAGAAAATTAAGCAATGCTTGAAATATTTTAAACGAATAAATACAATATGTATAAATTTAGAATATAAGTTTCTTTTTAAAAAATTAATTATATATCACTTATGATCGCCACGATTATTAAAGTTAACTATGCTATGTATTTTTAAAACCACCCATTTACTTAATTTTGCATTTTAATTTGGTGAAATCCAAAAAGGTTATAAATGTAAGAAAATATTAAGAAACCTGTGGTTTGCGGTACGAAGGTCACTGAGTGTTTGTGATACCTTCATTATTTGTAATTCCATAACACAAGTTAACAGCAAAAACTTATTTTATTAATAAACTTATGTAAACAATATATTTTGTGCATTTTGATTGATTTTAAATGAACATTATATATTAATTTCAGATTTGTGTACTATTACTTCATATAAACTTTAGTATACGAAGTTTGACCAGCCAACAATTTGTTCGATGAGTGTGAAAGTGTTCTCTACAAGCACTTATAATAAGAGATGTTTTATAAAATTTTTCATAGACATCGAACTGGTCGCTGTCGGACCTGGATTATTACATCGCACTGGCCGCTGGGGGCCGGACGTACAAATCGCACTAGTCGCTGAGGACTTTGAATTATGAGGAACCGCGGGCATTACAGCCGGGTATCATCTGACTCGCAGTAGGCAATGGCTACGCGTAAGGTAGTAGAGAAGAATTAATGTAGCTCTTTCTCTACCAACTAAACTACATTACTGTGTAGAAACGGACTCCCCTAGAAAGTCACGATAGCCGAGTTGTTGGGTGGTCGGAATTTCGAGTCGAGAGACCCGAGTTCGATCCCCAGGTGGCAGTACCAATGAGTTTTTCAAAAACTTATGTACGAATTTCATCGTTGGCTTGGACATAAAGGCGGCGACGGGCTCACCACCTATCACGTTGTCCCGAAAATATCTTCGGTGGAAGGTGGGTCAAAGGGACTTAATTGTCTAACTTGACCTCTGTCTACCCCTGTATTGGGAATTGCGTGAAGATATTTTATAAAATTTTTATGAAATTTAATTGATGCGACTATTGACAGGTGAAAATGACTTTATATGTTATAAAAATATTTTATAAATAAATAAATAATTCACGCAATTCCCAATATAGGGGTAGACAGAACTCTAGTCTAGACAATTAAGTCCCTTTGACTCTCCTTCCACCGAAGATATTTTCGGGACAACGTGACAGGTGGTGAGCCCATCGCCGTCTTTATGTCCAAGCCAACGATGTAATTCGTACATAAGTTTTTGAAAAACTCATTGGTTCTGCCACCTGGGAATCGAACTCGGGTCTCTTGACTCGAAATTCCGACCACCCAACAACTCGGCTATCGTGACTTCTGAAGATTTAATAAATTTTACTTTTCAAGAAAAATTGATTAAATCTAGGATTAAAAAAAAAGAAAAAAGGATATAAAAAATAGGAGGAAGGAAAATCAAGTTTCGTGTAGTGAGAAACGCATAGAGTTATGATTAACTTTAAAGACACAGTGTGGTTTATGTATATTTAGATATTGTATACATTTTTAGTTAAAAACATTAAGATTTACATGGCATTCGCTTTTTTAGTGGAACGAATAAAATATGTTGTACATAAAATATATTTACGCTATTCTCAATACAGAGGTAGACAGAGGTCTAGATAATTATCCTTTCGACCCACCATCCACCGCAGACAATTTTTGGGATAACGTGATAGGTGGTGAGCCCGTCGCCGTCTTTATGTCCATGCCAACGATATAAATCTTACATAAGTTTTTTATGAAACCAATCAGTACCAACCCTGGGGATCGAAATCTGGTCTCTTTAGGCTAATTCTGATCACCTAACAACTTGGCTGTCGTAATATATTATATAAGGATGTTATAGGCTATCGTGATTATTATATTAACGATAAATTCTAAAGAAACAGTAACGAAATTCTGCTAATAGATCTAAAATAACTAAACGGACTTAAGTTACACTACACGTCACGCCCCTCTTTCAGAAGGTGGATTTGGTGGATTTTGTGCTTAGCACCGGATTAACAAACGCAGTACCGTACAAGACGACATCTCATTCCATAAGCGCTGTTGACTTTCATTGCTTTATTTATTTGTGGTCTTGTATTTCTCGAGAGAGTTTTCTTGATGTATGTCTGTAGCCAATGTTAGTGTTAATGTAGTTATGTTAGAAGCTTTTGTCTTGTATATTACTATACAAACACAATATACTCCTAAACCTTTGAAAGCATAAAACAAATTTGTAACGGTTCAATTGAAATAAGAATGCAATATCTAATGAATATGCAGAAAAAAAAAATTAAGGCGAGTAACTATGAAAGAGAGAGTTAAAAAGACAAAAATATGTTACAAACCGACATAACTCCGTCAACCATAAAACCCAACTGTTCTCATTTAAATTTGAAATCATTTGGCGCTATACGAGTGCACAATGCGCGAAACACCGAGAAAGAATGCTTCTGACGTTAATGTTAACACCGATAGAGCATGAATGCTTGGAATTCGTAAACGAATAGACCTGAATTGCAAATAAATGTTATCTAAAGTAAAACCTCAATTTTTAGATACACCGATAAATGATTGAACACTTCCAAATTTTTTTACTTTTAATATATAATATCAAATTTGGACGCAACCTTAACATTACTTAAAATACACAGAAATGTAATAAGAAATGAAACACCCCTTTTTCGTTGGGGCTTAAGAGAAAATTGGATAATTGAACAATTTTTAATTTCAATATCATCACATCAGTTCATATTATCTCTTTATTATAATCGTTATTAACAGCAAAAGAAAACTATCAGTTCAGTTTTGTAAAACTAACGTATCTTTGCCTATTGTTGAGCAAAGGTCTCCTTTAACAAATCAATATTAGAGCAGCAGCACGTTGGCCACCCTGCGTTGCTAATGACGCGTATTGACGGATTTCACATGTCTTCGAAATACTTATTTTCTTTTAGGCAAATTTACTCAAAATGTTTCCTTTACCAACGAGCTAATGATAAATAAAAAAATATCTTTACGACATTTCCAATACAGGTGTAGACAGAGGTCTAGTCTAGACAATTAAGTCCCTTCGAACCACTTTCCACCGAAGATATTTACGGGACAACGAGACAGGTGGTAAGCCCGTTGCCGTCTTTATGGCCAAGCCAACGATATAATCGCACATAAGTTTTTGAAGAAATCCATTGGTACGAGCTGGTCGCCTGGGGATCGAACTCGGGTCTCGTAACTCGAAATTACGATCACCCAACCACTCGGCTATCGTGATTATATTTACGATTATAATAACATATAAGTGAAAAATCATATAATGTATTCAATATTTCTAGCTATTTGCGTCGGCTATATCGATTATTTCAATACTGTTGGCGACATCGTCATCGAAGATTCCAGCACTTGGAAAACCAGAGCATAGATTTTTTAATTGCCGGCTGAAAAATTTTAATTTCTTTTTAAGTTATATGTTAACAAATAAATAAACAAGGTCGTTATGATTGCCTGATTTGGATAAGGGCGTACTACGATGGTTTGGACACGTTGAGCGAATGAGTGAAGACCGAATGGTGAAGAAAATAAATAAAAAAATAAATAAAAATAAATAAATAAACAAATTGTCTACATGTCGTGGATCTGGGTGTCCCTTAGTTTGCTACCTACTTTGGAACCCGAGTAACATAAAATACATCCATGAGCAATGTCTTTGTCTTTGTATTACCTTTTTTTATACTACATATACTTCTTTTTATTATATATCACAGAAGGTAGCTTCCACACTTTTCAAAAATATCTCTATTATTAAGAAATTTATTTGGCAAGTGGGTTAGTGAATATTGTACCAGACACTTCGCACCATAGACGTTGTGTTATTTTGATCACGTATTTTTTGAGAAAGTTCTCCCACCATCTATCGGCAGTAGTTGCCATTTACATCGCATTTCCTTCAGTTGCTTCTTATAAGGACCACGAAAAAATAGGGTGGTTATTCTTTTGGCGATATCACAGAGAAACAAAAGACTGATATACGGCGGAACAGTCTTCCGAAAGGTTCAAATGGTATGGAGATGGCCTGTTTTGGTTATTTTCAGGCTTAATTAGTGCTCGTTTTTTTAAAGCATCGCTTGGGAATTGATCGCATTGAAGATATTTCGTTCTGTTTTCGATATGATCATCTTCTGCAGAGACTTCAGTACTGGGTGTCTCAACAATTTTCTGTTTAGATATAGCGTTGTAGTACGCCTGTTTTTTCGCTTATCGTTGCATTTAAATCATCAGAATATTATACAATATATTTATACAATCACGCTTCTCTCCCGTAGCGGTATGAAGAGACCACTTGCTACGATCCTTACATACTTGTTTCGCTTCGACCACTTTCATTATTCCGTTCACACATGCTCTTCGGTTCAGGGTGCTCTTGACCTGGCAGACCTGACTGACCAGGGCGCTCCTGGAAACAATCTGCCTTCGCTTGTTAAATTATTTAGGGAAATAACTTAAAATAATTACATTGAAAAAATTTTTTTATGAAACCACAATCCGTAATGAAAAATATTCGAAGATAGACTTACAAATATAATGACGATGCTGACCAGTTTCATCGCGAAAGATTTTTTTAAAGCATATCTTAAGTTCAGCATAACTTTATGCTTTAAAAACCAATAAAAATGGATAATAAGGTACTTGGCGTTATCTTACGCATGAATATTCCGGTAGATGGCTAAAAGGCTATAAACAGGCATAAGTAAAGAAGGATATTTAAAATTTCAACTTATGCGAGTAGGACACGATGGCTCGGAGGTAGGGGCAAAGGTCGCGGGTTCGAATCCAACCCGTGTGAGTGGAAATTTAAAAAAAAAAATTCTCCTTAATTTAATAGCGAAAATTTTTTGTTTTGTGAATGTATTTGTGCGTATAAAGCACAAATACATTCACATCCATTCTGTTAACATAGCGCTGAGGCCTATGGGGACTCTAAGAAGTACCCCTGCTTTTTAAAGAACCGCCACCAACATCCCTCAAATAGTGTATTAAAAACCGGGCATCTAATTCACTTGAGCATCTTTTCGGATTTTACTCTATTTGTATATATGTCTGTCAGTAGATTTTTCCTGGAAGCTTAAAAGATGGAATGTATACAACATGAGAACATGATATAAGGTGTGAAATAAGTAACAGTTGTTTCATAAGCTCTGTTTTATTATTTAATTATTAATTGTTTAAAGTAATATTTACATTGCAATTTCTATCAATTAAGTGTGTGTTTAAGTGTCTTGATATTTTAAAGTAATTGTCCTATAAATGTAAAGAAGAACTAAAACTTACTTGCACCATCCTACAGCACTGTTTATATTAAAAGAAAAATTTAACTCTGTTATTAATTTATAACAACACAACACCTCAGGAAGTTGTCATGGCTAATGTTACTAGCGTAGATCAGCTGCAGAAGGAGCTTGAAGTTAGTTGGAGTGCTAAGATGGC